>QRFJ01000252.1:496127-556457 GCA_006176705.1 Cocos nucifera
CATTTTACTCCCATCCTTCAAACTTCGAACTTCGAACTCGAAAATAGGGGGACTAGTGTTGAGGATAAATCTATGCTTGTCGAAGTCCAGCTAAGACTCTGACTCTTAATCAGTTTCATCCGGTTGCAACTATAAAAATCGAACCTCAATCCACAGGAGTATTCGAACCCTGAATCATTCCGAGATGGCCGACCTCCAACACTATGGATAAATAATCCGATTGGCTGGGAAGACCAATTTTGGATTCGATAGGGCATTGCGAATTTCTTCTTCAGATGAGCTTGAACAGTCAATACTTCTACCCCAAAGAACCGACCAAGTCTCCAGCTCCTATGCATCTCGTCCGATCGATCTCCTTCCGATAGCCTGTATGGCCCCACTTGAACGAACTTTCTTGGATCCCCTTTTTTTGACAGAATATCAACCAAACTCCTCCAGCAGCTGAGCTTCTTTTGAACATCCCCAGATGAACTTCAACACTTTATCATTATTCACCAGTGAGCGATCCTGAAAGTGGCCGAACCTTAAATGAACAGCAGAGACCAGTGTTTCAATCGCGCTTGCCTATTACAGCCATCAGTCAGTACTCAGCCCAGGAGGACCCCTCACAATCGAACTCCTTTCAGTCGGACGTCTTCCGAACTCCTTTCAGTCGGACGTCTTTACCAGTCGAACTCCTATCGGACTTCTCTTCTGATCGAATTCCTTCCAGCCCTCTAAAAGGACCACGGTATATACCTTTAACATAGCAAATAAAAGCTAGCACACAATCAATCCTGAGAGCCTCCGAACTCCTTCAGAATAACAACGCCCGAGAGCCCTTCGTCACCTGCAACTACCTCGTCCGAACTCCAGCTATTGGATCTTCAACAGACCAGCACGTCATGACAACGGACACCACTCTTCGTAACAAACCCCACGTAGCCCCGAACGCTCTACTACCAAGCAGTTGCGGCTGTCACTATCAGTTTATTACAGGCTCTGGGCTATAAAAAGGATCCTCCGGATATATTTTTTCTAAGCTCTTTTTTCCTTCTCGATACTCTATGTACTCCATTTCTATTGGCCGAAAGTCATCGAAAGGTCTTGTCGAAGCCATCCACCCCAGGCTCTGGATGAGACTTGTCTTGTAGGTCACCGATGGCAACCCCATTTTTTTCCACTCTACCGCTACTCCGACGACAATCAGATTTCGCACCAACATAGTTAATAATAATCTCACCCAGGACAACTGAAGTAAGAGGATGCTACATAGCTGATGATGTAGATTTTCGGCTTTCAATTACTAGTTGCTTTCAGAATCTCCTATTTTTGCTCTTAGCATTCTTATTTTCAAAATCCATTTCGACTTACAAGTACTTTCTGCTTGAGCGAGCTACAAGAGCACTAGAGGTTTCCTTTCTTACATAGGATGGTTTGAGGGCTTATTTGAGTTTCACCAGGTTTACATGGCAGTATATGTCTCAGCCTGTCAAACACTCGACATATATGTGTGTATATAGACGTGTGTTATTGTGTATGTGTTAGTATATAATCTAGTCTATGACACAATGTAGATTAATACTAAGTGTTCAATTTTTCATCTCCTAATGTATATAGTAATTTCAATTGCTTAAACATTGGTCTCTTGCATCCACATCCTCATGCATTATTTCTTCCCTAAAGTACTTTTCATATCCACCATCTGAGTAACAATGAAAACTCTCGTATGAGATGGGATCTAATCAATCTCCGAAATGATAATACAAATACCAAAAGTTATATCCCAATTTTGGCAAGCAAATAAATTTTGACTAGAAAGATTCAATCAGAATAGTACAATTATCTCTATTTGCCATGGAAGAATATTGCCTTCAGCATTCTTCTCAGGAATATCGGCAGGTTCTGAACTCATATTTTGATTCATGGTGAAGTCCTAGACACATCCGAAATGACAATAAAGACCCACCATTGAGAACAATTATTGTTGCAGAACTATAAAGATTACGAAGAATATGAAACCCAACGAGAGGTATTTATAAGAATTTAACATTTCCGTAGAATCATGCATGGAGGGGGTTTTGCATTCACCAGTCTGCCAATATCTAAGATCACAACGTTGCTGCTCATACTGATTGCAAAAGTAGTCAGAAAGTCTTGCGTTATATCGCAAACAAAGCATCAAATTTTAGCATTTACCTGAACAGAACCATAATCATGAAAAAGCAGTAGGATCTGGATGCCAAAATTCATTGCAAAAGTAATTATTTGAAATAAAGAAGATTTATAGCACTAACTGAACTCCGAGCATCATAGTGCACTTGTCTTGGAAAATGAAAAAAGTTGGATCACAAAAGACATTGGCTCTAACTGCCACAATTTACAAAGCGAAAATGCACAACATATGATGAAACTTCTTCTGGAAAATTCAGTTTACTTCTTTGAATCACTAGAAGTATCATCCTGCCAAGTTGCTTGCCATTGCTTGTCATAGAATGTTGTCTCGTCAAGAATCTTCCTCAATTTTTCAATATCTTCATTGTCCCTAATTAGCAGCACCCAAACTACTGCTATAAACAATAGAGTTTTACAGAAGAAGTTCCCCATTTGATCAACAAGACCTAAACCCGTTAAACTGTCAACCAAATAAGCCATGAAAAACCCGATCATTGCAGCACGACCTGCATAATTGCAGATGTTGGGAGTGTATTAATATGGAAATGTTAAAACCAATGATATAAAAATTTCGGAAGACATACAACAACCAACCATTAAGTCTTTCAGCTTCAGGAAGGTGAAACCTTTTGATCCATGCCCACCATGGTATTATTGAAGTATCAAAGATTATGGGCTCTTCATTGCACTAGATGCTTCAGGAATAATACTCCTTAAGCCATTTTCTCTCGCTGGCCTCACAAAGTAAGAGACATGACGTTCAAATGTGGGATGTATTTTAAAAACGAATGTCCACTAGCAAAAACATGTGACACTAAGAAGTTTTAGAATTGGCTTATAATATAATGTTCGTGTCTTTTAACAATTAATCAATCCAGTGTATGCTTGAGTCATGGCATGGTGTTCATGTGACAAATATCTTCATGAATCAAGCAATATGCATCAAGCCCTGCTGGCCCCACTAGTAATACTTTATTTCATACAGCAATTAACTTATACTTCCCAAACACATCAAACTATGGTGTATAATTAAATAGCCATGTTAAGAAACTCACAATTTTAATTATAATTCAACTTCCTGGAACTACCGCACAAAAGGCTTTTTGCCAAACATGATTTCTTATGCTCATTTCCATATTTGTGTTTATGTCATAGCATGTGCCTCAATAGACAGGCTTCCGAAAATGATGTTATAAAGATAGGATCTTCAATAGAATGGAGCCTGTTAGATCTGATTAGAACAAAGTTCTCAGTTTTTAGTGATGGATATGCTTGTGGCCTTTCCAAAGCTCAAAGATGTCTAAGACAGGTACATAATGAACCTTCCTTGCTTGCTGAAAGCAGCAATGTTAATAAAAGGATTTTAATCTATAATTCTTCTCATCAAGTTTGTTTGGCACTAGTAATAAGACAGGAAGGATTTCTTTGTCACATATTTCTTATAGTGTACTTTGAGAGGAAATCTGCATGATAATTACCATAGGGGATATGATGCAGTCAACATTGTGACAAAAAACAATACGTCGGGAGGCCAGGGACTCCCTAGAAGTTACCATCACCTGCAGGATTTGACAATGGCTGATTGTGATAGTACTTATAATAGGCTGACAAAGATTAGCAAAAGATTGTTATATTTCTTATAAAGGTTTGAAGGAAATTAAGAAACATTAGAGACAAGGAGAAAGCGGAACAAAGATAGGTAATTGAACAGGCATGAAGATGGCTAAGAACTGATACCCAAAGTTCGGCTTCTGTCTCAGATTCTTGAATGACAGGGATATTAATGCATTACTTTGCATGAACATCTGTAATATTAAAACCTTGTTCAAGGCACTTCAGTTAAAATAGTCCCACTCATGAAAACCGAATCAAGGGGATACCACATACCTGAATCATATATCATGTGTTAAAGTGATGAAGAAACAAAGGCAAAACTATCTGTAACATACTCTTAAGACTAAAAGCAAAAGCATATTATCGCTCTAATCAGCAATACATAACCATAACCATTAAGCCCTTTGTCCAGAGTATTTGATACCAGCTGTGAGTCTCCCGTTCACTAATTATTCCTGAGGTGAAAGGTCAGCCTTTGATGTTACTGCAAAATTGTGAAAAACATTTTAAATATATAGCATCACCAATGCTGGTACAGGCTTGGATGAAAGAGGTCGATGTTTAATGCTTAGGCCCAGAAGCAATCGGCAAAAACATGTCAAACAATAAAATAAATTAGCAATAGCGCATGCAATCCTCTAAGCATGTTATAATTTTACAAATCTTAACACTAAATTTTGTGGTTGGCTTCTCCTTATGGAACCCCACTCTTGGATGCTCTATAGGGCCATGCAGGTGTCCTTAAGCACATGATGCAGTGTTTGACCCTTTTGTTTCATTGTCCATTTCAAGCCCCATAAACTGCTTTGAGATGCTTAGTTTCTGCCCGTTTCTCCTACAAACATTTGAAAGAAAAAAAGCCTCCAGTCTAAACTAGCATATAGTATATACCAACTTAACCTCATACAGCTAGCATGTATCAGTTCCAAATTTCCTTTTCTGACTCATGTTCAACCCTTCTTACTGATGCACAGTTAGCATGTGTCAGCTTAAACCGCTGCATAACTAGTAGGTGTCGATTGAAATGATCCATGGATAGCATGCATGATTTTGAAACTTTCATTTAATTTTGACATTAAAATAAAAATCCATAATTGTTTTATGGTATATATGTATCAGCTTATATTGAAGCATCAACATTTTTGCACCATCTAGGATTCTCTTTTATGTATAACTAATGCATATTTTCTCTGCTTTGGTTTAAATTGACAAGTTTGCTTTGTGTCAACTTGAATATTTTTCCTTTTCTTTGGTTTAATTACATAATAAAAACTTAAATTTTTATTTCGGTCTCCCTTTACATACCATTTCCTTGTTTTCTTCCATTTTATAATGCCTCTATGCACCTTATCTTGTCATCTCTTTCGTCTCCATCTTGTACATAAATGAACCCTGTTGCAAGGTCACTCTACAAGGAGGATTGCAAATCTTTGCATTGGTGTGAAGGATGAAGCACTCTCCAAAATCCACTAGGAAATTCCTACTAGCATTCCTAATCCTTCACTCTTTCTTTTTTATTCGAAGATCTTGCATCACTGCAAAGTTTTCATAACTACCATATTGCATTCCTGAAGCTATTAAATTTCTAGATGGAGACGTGAGAATTTCAGCCAAGTGGTTCCCTGAATCCTTGTCCGGTATCTGGTGCCTCTCACTTCTAGTTTTTCATTCATTATTAATCACTGAGCAGATATTGCACTTTAAAATCATTTTAACCATTTTCCTCTCTTTTTGTTCCTTTTGTAGGTTATCCCACTTTGAAGGACCACTAAGAAGGGAATGTCCTAACCTAGTGGGGAGATAGATAATCAGAGAACACATCCACATGCCCCAGAGACATGGTTGGCACCATGGGACTTCCTTGTCTTAGTTGATTTAGAAGAGAAGATCCATATGTGGCAACCTTTTATCAACTGTGAAGGATGTCATCTGCAAAGGCTTGTTATACACATCTCTAGCTATGAAAATATTAGACATCATAAGGTTATAAGCCTTTCATCTAACTAAAATTTTCTAAGCTCTTTTAACTATCCAATGATGAAACATGCAATACAGTTATGATGAGAGATTTTATTATCGACTTTGTGAAAATCCCAGCCCAATCAGAGGATTATTCAGCATCTAATACAACTGGAGAATTGTATATACCTCTTAATCTCTCACCATATTTCAGAAAATTTTGTGCATCCTTGATTATTACTAAGAACAACAGCAAGGTCATCACGAGTTCCCTTTTTCTTCTCCCAGAACTAGTGTCCAATGTCAATTAAGAAAACTCATACAAAAAAATCTTCAGTCGAATTAAGTTCTTACAGCAAACAATCAAAACAAGAACAATAAAAAAAGCCAACAATATGAAGGATAAGTAAAAATAAACCAAAATTTAGAAACTAAACCCAAGAATCCATGGATAAAAAATCAAACTTTTGCTTGAAACAAAGATCCCACACGAGAAATAAAAAGAAAAAACAGATGTCAAAATTAGTTCTAATATAATTATCAAAGACGCAATTTAAATTATAACTAGAGTCTCACCAGCATCTATGACAGCATCCCAATCAATCTTGTCACCCTTCTCGAATTGCTTCAAATCCCAGGTTCCTCCCAACCATCTCGGATCCTGGAACTTGGGTATTTCCACTTCACGGCAGCACCATTAGGACACGACCTGATATAGCCTATGCTGTGAGTGTCACAAACAGATATCAGTCAAATTCAGATGAAGAATACTGGACTTCTGTGAAATGTATCCTTAAGTACTTGAGAAGAACTAAGGATATGATGTTGGTCTTTGGTAACGGAGAACTCCAAGTCCAGGGATACACAGACTTGAATTTCATGTCCGATATAGATGATCGAAAGTCGACATCTGGAAGTCTATTTATGTGCAATGGTGGTGCTGTCAGCAGAAAGAGTTCCAAGCAAATGGTGATAGCAGATCCACCATGGAAGCAGAATACATCGCTGCATCAGAGGCTGCGAAGGAAGCATTCTGATACAAGAAGTTTATTGCAGAAATTGGAGTAATGCCATCAGATGCCATTCCTCCATACTGCGATAATAATGGCGCCATAGCCCTTGCTAAGGAGCCAAGGTTTCACCAAAAATCTAAGCACATTGAATGGCGATACCACCTCATCCGTGATTACCTCGAGAAGGGTTATGTCGAGGTCAAGAGAGTCAACTCTATAGATAATATGGCAGACCCACTTACGAAGCCGTTGGATCAGCAGAAGATCGAAGCCCACCTTGAGAAGATGGGACTTAGACTTGTAGCCAATTGGCTTTAGAAAAAGTGGGAGATTGTTAGATATATATGCCCTAGAAGTCAGAATTGGCTGACACTTATAATACACTTATAGGGGCAAAATTATAATTTTGACTATAATCAATAAAATGGGTTATTTTTTATCACATATGTGTATTTAGTGTCTGTGATACATCCTTTGAGTTAATGGTAATGATAATTCATATTTTCAAGAGTTGAAAATTTAAGACATGAATAATCATTATTAACTCATAAAATGCTCCCGACCATAGGATCATCATGAGAATGGTGATTGATCCGAAAGGTTGGTGTACAATCGCTTCTCTTTAGTAGATGAGTCTTGAGTCTATGGTGTGGAGACATTGGAGCGAGAGTACAGATGCTCGTTAGAGAACGAGGGCACTGAGCGTGACCACCTCGAGTAGTCATTAGGAAGTCTACCTTCTCGTCGATGACTGACTCGGTGCTGCAGTGGTGTGTCGGATTCTTTGACCTAAGGTGCATCGATAGTTCACCTTGAGGGTGTTATAGTTTGACTACACCATTACTCGGTCTCCTAGCCATATGGAATCCTGAGGTGTATGTTGGCTATAGCAAGTTCATTGTAGGAATTGGATAGCATCATGATGGAATCTATCTACCTCGGTGGTAGAGGAGCAGCCCTATGATGGTCATGAGAATCAAGTTCAGAAGTCCATGGCCATGGCAGAGTGAAATAATAGAAAGAGTTTCTATTTAGATTTTCACATCGAACTTGAAATCGAATGATTATATCATATGACAGAGACTAGGGTTTGACGAGTTCACCTTAACCCTAATCTAATCGGAGCTCAAGATAGAAGAACTTAATCACACAAGTAGCTGCACCAAGAGATTCGCATTCAGCTCTGATGGGTTGCCACCATATACTACTAGGTGTCACTGGTGGATTTTGGGAGCAATTAGAATGATTTAGATGATCGATCATTCTAGCTGTTCGAATCAGAAGAGTTTTGATCCATCGAAAGGAGTTTCGATGATGTCGATGATAGAGATCATGATATATCCCATTACCATACAGAACTGAACCTAACTGGGTCACACAAACAAGGGTTTGAATCTGGTGATCATTAATTGAACTGATCTAGTTCAATTGATCTGAATGAGATTCAATTAGGTTCAGGAAAATCGTGCTAGCACTCGATTGAACCTAACGTTCTTCTTTTGCTATCACAAATAAGTTGTCCTGTCTGAGCCAAAGGAGTTTGTACTCAATCAGAGGCCTTCATATGGTCTGACTGGAGGTTGTTCAAGTCAAAAAAGGTTGTCTTATTTTGTAGGACATTACCTACCATTTTTGGTCACCTGCTATTTCTCATTTTTGACTTTGGTCAAAAGTCTACCTTTGATTGGTCAAATGTTGACCATTGACACTTTGACTTCTGTCCACATGTCGTGCACCTATTGGAGAGCTGGTGGGGGCCTGTCTTCCTGCTAGAATCTGGCAAGGAAGAGGGCGCACGCCACCCTTGGCGTGTGCCCAAGCTGGAGGCGCCCAGGAGTCCCTATTGGACAGAAACCCCATCTCCTTTTTGGATTTCAATTAGAGTTCTCCTAAGAACCAACTTTGACTGATCTTAGGCACCCTCTAAGGAGGAATCCAGGGGACTCTATTTTCACCAATCAGATTTAGATCTGATTTCATAAAGAGTTGTGATTAGTTGGGAAGAAGAGGAGTTGGATCACAGTTAGTCTATAAATAAGACCCTGCGCCCAACTCAAAGAGGTATCTGAATTAATTGAGATCTCCACGCCCCAAGGCCTTTTCTCCTCTCCTCCTCCACGCCAAAGCATCTTCTCCCTCTCCTCTCCATGTCCAAAAGGGTTTTGGACCTTGGTTGGTGCAATCTAGATAAGAGAAAGGCGAGTGAAAGCTAGAAGGCTGCGCTGTTGCAAAGGATGACTGCTGATCTTCAAAAGGAGTTTTGAAGATTCTCTAGATCAGATCCAGATCTAATTTTTGAAGACGTGATAGAAAAGAAGAAGATCTCTAGATCCAACCCAAGTGGACACCGGTAGAGGCCAGGCACTTGCGTGACTTGATCCAGAACCTTCCGCTGCTTACAGGATCATCAATGGATAATAGGATTACCCACTTCAAGGTAAATTAAATATGATTTAATTTATCTAATTTTATTTTAATTTTTAAAATAATAATAATTAGATCTAAAATATCTTAGATCTGATCTAGATCAAAGAAATTTTTTTTTGAAATATATCTCTTGATCTGATCAGATTTGAACGAACCTGATCTGAAAAATTAGGATTTTCCTTTAGACGAGCCATCCGAGGTCTAAACCTTTGACATCTATGTACTTTTCTCTCTCTTTTTTTTGATGTACTAAAAATATTTGAAGTAATGAAAGCAAATCTTTCTTTTTCTTTACACTCTGCATTGCACGTGATTCAGAACATCTTCGATAATCAGGGCCACGACCCCCATTCTCCGGTTGACGCCGACCCCTTGCCTTAGGGAGTTTCATTCAATCCTTTGATAAGGGATTTGAAGAAGGAAGTTTATCTTTTAAGAAAAAAGTTGAAGAAGGTTGAGGCCGACCTTCAGTCCTCTCGAAAGAATGCTTCTGAGGCGACCAGAGAGATCACTCGCCTCCGTGACTTGCACATGAAGGACGTGGCGAGCTTCAGCATCTAAAAGGGCAGCTTTGAGAAGAAGATCGTCGAACTCACGAGAAATGCCAGCAACAAATCTTGGGCACTGACGACGAAGATCAACTTTCTTGAAGCTGACCTGAAGGAGGCCAGGGAAAAAATCTATCTCCTAGAAGGAAGCTTGCCATGGTCCACCGATAAGGCCCGGTATGATTGGAACTGGTCAAAAAGATTCTCCCAGCTTTAGACGCAGCTGTAAGATACTGAGAGTTGGCACAATAGCTACCAAGTGACCTAGGCGGGAAAGATATCCAGGCTTGAAGGTGAGCTCAAGGATGCTAGCAATGAAGCAGCTTATCTTCAAAAGTGATTGCATAGTAGTTAGAAAGCCGGCATGAGTGGTGAGTCGGAGGAGATCGCCTCCTTGAAGAGGACCATCGATGAGCTTTCAGAGGTGGTTGGAGCGGAGGAGGTTGAGATTCAATGGCTGAAGCTTTAGCTCACCTATGAACATTGGGTTGTTGAGGAGGCGGAGGCTAAGTTTGAAGTTTTGAGAAGACAACATTGAGAGCTTAAGGATAAGTTTTAGCTCGCCAACAGAATGTACGTAGATGATTTCTATAAGAAGAAGGAGCTTGAGAAGGAGATCTTTAGGCTAAAGCAAGCCTTGGTGATGGTTGGGGTCGACAGTCCAAAGTCTGTGGAGTTCGGTCTGCCTTAGAGCTTTGGCCTTTTTTTTTGCTTTCTTTTAGTGTAATCAATCTTGTCGACCTATGTTTTGCTTGTAATAAACTTATTTTTGTAATAAAATAGTATACTTCTCGTTATTTTTAATTTGCATGAATTCGAGGCTTATTTGCGATCTTACCTTTTTTATCTCATTTTTCTCTATGTTGTCTTCTTATGAAATGTTTGTTGTAGATGCTAAACTAGAACCTCTTCTGCAAATCAGGATAGGATTTCGCCTTTCATATTTGACGTAGTTAGGTTATCGTGAAAAAAATGTGTAGGAATTCTTTACTGAGCTTCTTTCTTTCCCTCGTCTTTGGTCAACGAGGTTCCAACTTTTGCTCATGTTAGGATGGGGCTTTCCTTCTGTTCTTAATATGGCTTGTGGGGGCGCGTTAGGGGTCGTTGGTAGGGCCTCTCCCCCATCTCGTCTTAGTTTAACGAGGCCTTCAACTTTGCTCATGTTAGGATGAGGTTCTCCTCCTATTTCTATAAGCTGTAGGGGCACATTAGGACTGTGGTAGGGCCTCTCCCCTCATCTTGTCTTAGTTCAACGAGGCCTTCGACCTTGCTCATGTTAGAACGAGATTCTCCTCCTATTTCTAACGAACTGTAGGGGCATACTAGGATCATTGGTAGGGCCTCTTTCCTCATCTCGTCTTAGTTTAACGAGACCTTCGATCTTGCTCACGTTAGGATGAGGTTCTCCTCCTATTCCTAACGGACTGTAGGGGCACATTAGGGCCGTTGGTAGGACCTTTCTCCTCATCTCATCTTAGTTCAATGAGGCCTTCGATCTTGCTCATGTTAGGATGAGGTTCTCCTATTCCTAACAGGCACTTTAGATTGCATTAGAGGATTATTAGTCATTACATAATTTTTGCATCAAGAAGTAATGATATTTAAATAGAATAGTTTTATTGAAGGAAAGTCACTGGTAGTACATTCTTAGGTTTTTTGAATTTTAAGGCCATGGGACTGTCGCTCCTCCAAGTTTTCTCAAGTGATAAGTTTCGGACTGGACGACCTCCTCTACTTTATATGGACCTTCCCAATTCAGGACTAGCTTTCTTTGATCTTGAGGCTGCGAAATGGATGCTCGTCAGAGAACCAAGTCCCCCACTTTGAACGTATTGTTTTTTGCTTTAGAGTTATAGTATCTGGCTACTCTTCGTCTGTAGGCTGCCATCCAAACTTAGGCTTCTTCTTTTTTTTCCTTTAGTAGATTGAGGTTGATTCTGAGGTCCTATGAGTTGTGCTGCTCATTGAAGGCTACGATCCGTACTGATAGAAGTTTGAGCTCGATTGAGATGACTGCCTTTGTTTCAAAGGTCAGGATGAACGGCATTTCTCTAGTCGGTAGCTTTTGAGTAGTTCGATATGCCCAGAGGACATGGTAGAGTTCGTCCGCCCAAGTTCCCCTCGCTTTTTCAAGCTTTGCTTTGATGTCCTGTAGTAAAATTTTGTTGGTCACCTCTGCTTTACCATTTGCCCATGAATGGGCCACTAACGTGAAGTGATGGAAGATATTTAGATCTTCATAGAACTCAGCGAACTTCATTTCGGTAAACTATCGTCCGTTATTTGTTATCAGAGTTTGGGGTAGACCAAACCGACAGATGATTGACTTTCAGACGAAGTCCTGTACCTTGATCTTAGTAATTTTTGCCAATGATTTGGCCTCAACCTATTTGGTGAAGTTGTCGATCACAATCATGAGGAACTTTCATTGCCTGAATGCCATTGAAAAAGGGCCAAGTATATCCATTCCCCACTATGCGAATGGCCAGGGTGCGCTTAGTGGAGTAAGCTCGAAGGTTGGCTATCTTTGTATGTTTGCATTTCTCTGATAGCGGTCACATTTTTTGACATACTCTATAAAGTCGTGGTATAAGATCGGTCAATAGTACCCCTACCAAAGTAGTCTTTATGATAGAGATCTGGCCCCTACATGACTTTCATAAATTTCCTCATGCACTTTTCATAATGCGAAGTCGGCCTCTAAAGGTCGGAGACATCTCAAGAGTGGTAGAGAATATGATCTTTTATACAGCTTGTCTTCATACAGAACATACCAGGAAGCTTGATTTCTGAGTTTTCGGACTTCTTCTGATCGTGAGAAAGAATTTCATCCTTGAGGTAGGCAACTAGCGGGTCAATCCAGTTCGGCTCGTGCTCAACTTACAGAATAGGCTGCGACTCCTCCGAGCTTGGGCACTTTAGAATTTCAAAAAATACTTCTTTGGGCTATTTGACTGGAACTAAAGTGGCCAACTTAGAGAGAAGGTCGACTCTTATATTTTTTGTCCTTGCAATCCATTGGATGCTAAAACTGTTGAAGGCCGAAGCCAAGTTTTTTTATTTTCTCAAGATACTTCATCATGCTTTTCTCTCAGGCTTCATAGTTGCTGCTAACTTATCTGACCACCAACTGAAAATCACTAAAAACTTGGAGCTAATCTACCTCTAACTTTTTTGCTATTTTTAACCCAACGATCAGAGCTTTATATTCGGCCCCATTATTAGTTGCAGAAAATTTGAAGCGTAGTGCATATTCAGCGATGACTCCCTCAGGGTTAACTAAGATCAATCCTGCGTCTGCTCCAGCAGCGTTGGATGAACCATCCACATACATAAACCAAAATTCTTTGGGAAGGTCGACGTTCTCTTCGGGGGGGCTCGACTGCAACCACAGAATGTTAGTTTTATATCATTCAGGCTTGACTTCATCTAGAATGGTGCATTATACTACAAAATCTGCTAATATCTGAGCTTTGATCGACGATCGAGGTCGGTAATTGATGTCAAACTCTGTAAGCTCGATTGCCTATTTTGTGATTCTTCTAAAGGCATCCATTCGATGAAAAATTGCTTTAATTGGTTGATCCGTGAGGGCAGTTACATGTACCCTTAAAAGTAAGGTCGGAGTTTTCTGACAGTAATTAGAAGAGAGTAAGTCAATTTTTCTAACTTAGAGCATATGATCTTTGCGTCCCTCAGGATTTGACTTATGTAGTAGATCGATCATTGCATTTTCGCTTCCTCCTTGATCAGGACTGCTACTAGGGCTGCTGGGGAGACTGCTAGGTATAAGAATAATTCTTCTTCGGACTCATGCTTGGCCGACAGTGGAGGTGAGCCGTGGTAGTTTTTAAGCTCCTCCAATGTCTGTTGGCATTCTATCATCTAGCAAAAGCTCTTTGGCTGTTTGAGAACTTGAAAGAAGGGCACACATCGCTCGACTAATCTTGAGACGAAGCGATTTAGGGATGCTACTTTTTCAGTCAAGTGTTGAACTTCGTTAATTATTCTTGGAGTGGTCATCTTCTGAATAGCTCAGATTTTTTCTGGATTCATCTCAATTCCATGCCTCGACACCATGAATCTCAAGAACTTCCCTAAGGTTACACCAAAGGCGCATTTGGTCAGGTTCAGCTTCATCTTATACTTCTTAAGTATGTTGAAGGTCTCTTCGAGGTCGGTGATGTGATTTATTGAAGCCCAACTCTTGACGAGCATGTCATCCACATACACCTTCATATTTTGGCCAATCTGCTTTCTAAAAATTTTGTTGATCAGGCACTGGTACATTGCCTCTGTATTTTTGAGTTCAAAAGGCATAATCCTATAACAATAAAGACCATAGTCAGTAATAAAAATGATTTTCTCCTCATCCTCTGGCACCATCCAAATTTGATTATAGCCAAAAAAGGCATCTATGAAGGTGAGAATCTCATGGCTCGTGGTTGCATTCACCAACTGATCAATTCTGGGCAGGGGGTAGCTGTCTTTTGGGCAAGCTTTGTTTAGCTTCTTGAAGTCTATACACATCCTTTACTTGCCATTTGCCTTTTTGACAAGCATCACGTTTGAGACCTAGCTCGGATAGTTAACTTTTTGGATGAATCCAACCTTGAGGAGCTTGTCGACTTCTTCTGCAATTGCTTTCTGCCTCTTTGAAGCATGGCTGTGCATCTTCTCTTTTACTGGTCGACACCTAGGATCAGCAGCCAACCGATGTTCCATGACCTTGGTATCGATTCCCGACATATCTATTGGAACCCAAGCGAAGACATCTGCATTCTTTCGAAAGAAGGCGATGAGTTGCTCTCGAACCTCATCCCCCAAGTTGGAATCGATCTGCACAGTATGTTCTACATTTTCGTCATCCAAGGACATGGCTACAAGGTCTTCCATAGGCTCGTCTTGCTCCTCCGTAAGGTCATCGCGGACATCCAGCCCATCAATAAGGCAAAGGTCAAGTTGGATGTTTTTCTATAGGGCAATGGAGTAATAGTGCCTTGCCAAAGCCTGGTCTCTCCTAATCTCTCCAATTTCGTAGCTCATTGGAAACTTCATCTTTAAGTAATAGATTGATACCACAGCTTAAAGTGCGTTCAAACCAGATCGACCAAGAATAGCATTATAAGTAGATGGAGCTTTTACGACTAGAAAATTGACTTGCACTCTGGCCAGCTTTGGGCATTGCCCTGCAGCTACAGTCAGAGTTATTATGTCCTCAACTGGCACGGCGTTGCTAGTGAAGCCTACCAACGAAAAGTTCATAGGTCCCAAGTGATTATTCGATAAAGATATTTTGGAGAAAGAATCAGAAAATAAAATATCAGCAGAGCTTCCATTATCTACTAGAATGCGGCGCACATCATAGTCAGCAATGTTTAAAGAGATTACAACTATGCCATTATGCAGGAACCAAACTTCTTGGGCATCCTCATTGGTGAAAGCGATGGGCTCCTCAGTTTTTTACCTCTTCTCGGGCTCTACTAATCCACTAGCCTTTCCTCACTGAAGTCCCCCAGAGATGGTATTGATGATGCCTAGGGGTGGCTAGTCTGCCTAGTGCTCCTTCCTTGATGATTTTGATTGCGGTAGTATCCTTGGCCGATCTTTCCATCTTTTAGATCGATGCTGTAGGAATTAGTCGAGCCTATCTTGCCTGATGAGCTCCTCGATCTTATCTTGGAGCTGAATGCATTCTTTAGTATCGTGAACGTGGTCATAATGATAGAAGCAGAATTTATTTGGATTGCATCTGCCAGGATGGGAGCGCATCCTTTCCAACCTTGGCAGCTGCTCCTTAATCTCCATTAGTACTTGAGTTTTTGGAGCATTGAAAGGGGCATAGTTGTGGAACCTTCGAAGGGGAGAGCCCCACCGAGCCCTTCTATCAGGACTTCCTTACTTTTGAGCCTGGGAAGGAGTTCGAACTTGCTTGCACTCAAGGGAAGTTTGGGAGCGCAGTCGAGCTTCACTCGACTTTTCTTGCTCAGCGGGCCTGCCCGGCTCGCCCATTCATCACTCTTCAGTGGCTTCATTATCCTTGGCCTGGAAGGCCTCTTCTATCCGGGCATATCCTTCAGCTCAAGCTAGCATATCGACAAAATTTCTAGGATACTTCTTCTTTAGAGAAAATAATAGATTATTCTTCTGAAGGCCGCTCTTTAGCATGACCATCGTAATAGATTGGTCCAGGTTTTGGACCTCCAGTGCAGCAACATTGAAATAGTTGACATAAGTTCGGATGGATTCTTCCTCTTGCTGCTTGATGTTGATGAGGGATTTCGAGCCTCGTCTGGGATGTCGGTTGCTGATAAATTGAGCCACAAACTAATGGCTTATTTGATCAAAAGAAAAGATGGTATTTGGCTTGAGGGTCGAGTATCAATTTCTGACTGCTTCTTTCAAAGTAGATGGAAAAGCTCAGCATAGGATGGCGTCGACATGCCGTAGAGCAGCATCATTATTCAAAAAGCCTCTAGATGGTCAACTAGATCAGAGGTCCCATCGTAGCTCTCGAATTGGTTGAGCTTGAAGTTCGATAGGATTGGTTCCTGCATGATGCAGTGAGAGAAAGGAGGGTTGGTACAGATATCATTACTGTAGGAGAAGGGTGTATGGTGGAGTTCTTCGATCCATCGATTCATCTCTTATAGTTTTTGATCCAAGAGATCCTTTCGATCACGAATCTCCAAGGTCTTCTGGTTGAACGGGGGTAAAATTCCTTCAGAGGTAGAGTCATGATCAGAGCAAGGGCTCTCAATCCTTTGCTTTTTCTTTTCAGAGGTCACTAGCCGACCAGCCTAAGTCGGCCATCCCCAAACTAGATCATAAGGCTCTAGAGAAGCCTGCTTCAATCGAATTGATGTCGGAGGCTACTGCTACATGGCCTGCACTACTTTCGTGAGGCCACGAACTTGTTGGACTAGCAGGTTGAACTGCTCTGCATCCACCATTGCCGTAGGTGAAGCTTGAGTTACTAGGGATGAAACAGGAGCGGGTAGATCTGGATGAGATCTGACCGCGGAGGTCGTTGACCATCGGATAGAAGCTTTCCTAGGAGGCATCTTTTTTAGGAAGGACTTTGGAGGAGAAGAAGAGAGTTCTCTATTGAGCACTCCTTCAAGAACAAATAAACCTCAAAAATAGAGGGGCCCTTCTTCTAGCATCAATCCTGTTGATGTGAAATCTGATCATCATCG
Source organism: Cocos nucifera (assembly GCA_006176705.1). Classification (NCBI taxonomy): domain Eukaryota; kingdom Viridiplantae; phylum Streptophyta; class Magnoliopsida; order Arecales; family Arecaceae; genus Cocos; species Cocos nucifera. The sequence continues at coordinate 513,042 of QRFJ01000252.1, forward strand.
AAGGAGTGCTGGAGTTGGAGAAAATGAGATCGTCACCGATGACCTGCAAGATAAGTCTCATCTAGAGCCTGGGGTGGGTGGCTCCAGCAAGATCCTCTGACGATCAAGTCAGCTCTTTTGGTCAAAAAAAATAGAGTACTCAGTAAAGAAAGTTGTAGAGTATCGAGAAGAAGAAGAAAGCTTAGGAAAAATGTATCTGGAGGATCCTTTTTATAGTTCAGAGCCTATAACAAACTGATAGTGACAGCCACAATCACTTGGTAGTGGGGTGTTCGGGGCCACGTAGGATTTGTTATGGAGAGTGATGTCCATTGTCGTGACGTACTGGTCTGTTGGAGACCCAATAGCTAGAGTTCGGATGAGATAGTTGCAGGTAACGAAGGACTCTTGGGCATTATTATTTTGAAGAAGTTCGGAGGCTCTCAGGATTGATCGTGTCCTAATTTTTATTTATTATGTTGAAGGTGTACGCCGTGGTCCTTTTAGACGGCTGGAAGGAATTCAATCAGAAGAGAAGTCCAGCAGCTATTTGACCGATGAAGAAGCCAAAAAGATGTCTGACTGAAAGGAGTTCGACTGAGGGGTTCGTCTAGACTGAGTACTGACTGATGGCCATAATAGGCAAGTATGATTGGAACACTGGTCTCTGTTGTTCATTTGAGGTTCGGCCACTTTCAGGATCGCTCACTAATGAATAACGATAAAGCGCTGAAGTTCATCTGGGGACAGCTCGAAAGAAGCTACGCAGCTGGAGGAGTTCGGCTGAGATTCTACCAAAAAAAGAAGGATCCAAGGAAGTTCGTCCAAGTGGGGCCACACAGACTATCGGAAGGAGATCGGTCGGATGGGATGCATAGGAGCTGGAGACTTGGCTGATTCTTTGGGGTAGAAGTATTGACTATTCAAGCTCATCTAGAGAAGGAATCTGCAATGCCCTATCGAATTCAAAATCGATCTTTCCAGTCAATTGGATTATCTATCCACAGTGTTGGATATTGGCCATCTCGAAATGATTCAGGGTTTGAATACTCCTGTAGGTTGAGGTTCGATTTTTATAGCTGCAACCGAACGGAACTAATTAAGAGTCGGAGTTTTAGCTGGACTTCAGTAGGCATGGATTTATCCCTAACAAACTGGAATGCCTTTTTCAGGTTTTGAAATTTGGAAATGTTTACATAAGTGATAAATCTATATCCCTATCGTTCAAGAAACCCAAAGAGGAGCTGAAATTTATGTATCAGTTTTTAGACATCTAGGCACAACCTAAAGAAGCTTTTTTTTAGCTCCTCTATATTGTTATCTTTTGGACTCATTTGGTTCATGAGAAGTGGAGGGTGTTGGAGTTTTGTTAGGTGCTCGTGCATATGGATTTTAAAAACCTTTTTTAAAATTAAACATAGTGAAAATAAAGATTAAAATTCTTTTAATTATGAACATATATTTATTATATATGAAGGCACTTAAGAATCTAGTTCATATGTAGAAAGTATTATGAATTTGATTTTTAATAAAAAATAATTGTATAATCAAATCATATATCTATTTTGCTTTTTCTATTTTAGATTTGGATTTGGGATTGAACTGGTTCTATATTAGCCATTCAAACGTCCGGCCTCTATAGGTATCCATTCAGAATTAGCTTAGATTCTTGATTCATATCCTTCCTTTCTTAAGGTTGAATCTTCCCTGAAACATGAATTATGCTTGAATCTTGATCAACTCTTTGATCCTTTTTCTTGATCTTCTATTTTTCTTGATCTTTCTTTTCTTGATTCTTGAAACAACCAAGAATTAAAAAGGAAGAGGGGATGCCTAACTACCTTGGGCATGGAGAAGATGGACGCCCAAATGGTCTTGGGCGTAGGGCTAGAAGTAGGCTTGGGCCGGCTCGAGGCCTATCGGGTCGGGCCAGCTTGGGGTTGATTTTTGGGCTCGATCCGAAGCCATTCGGGCCAGGCTTGGGTCTAAAAATAGAGCCTATTTTTCTTTCGAGCTGGGCTCGGGCAGATCTTTGGCCCGGTTCAGGCCGGCCCAAGCCTAAGATCAGAGTTGAGCTCGAAACTTTCAGCTCGAGCTTGAGCTCAAAGTTCAATCCAAATTTAGTCCAGTCCTTTTTTTTTTAATTTAAGATTTAAAACTCTTAAGTTAAAGTCTTAAAATTGATTTAGCCAATAAATACAATGCTCCAAGCTTGTATAGAGCCAACAAACGTGGAGCAGGATATAGAGAATTGAGTGGTTTGGGTACGTAATTGCTATAGGTTATGGTAGCAAATAATGAATAGAAATTTTTTTCTTCTTTTGATAAGTGAAAGAAATCAGGCCAGCCCAATATTTAGCCTAAATAATGAATTCGGGCGGGCTCGGGCTTGGGCCCGGGCTAGGCTCGGGCCTTAAAATTTATAAAATTTTTGGGCCTAAGCCGGTCTAAAGTCCGAATAATAATTTTGGATCAGGCTTGGGCAGGGGCGAGGCCCGGCCCAGCCCGACCCGTTTCTAGCCCTACTTGGGCATGGGAACTGAGGGAAGAAGAGAGGGAGGCCTGGAGGCACAAGGAGGGGCATGGGCTAATATGAAAACTCATTGGTTAGGGTCAAAAGAAGAACCTCTTAAATAGAGGTTTAGTTGGATTCCTAACCAATAACAAACTAGCATCAATATGAGTCCTAATCACATTAGGAAACCCATCTTTGACCAAGTTTGACCATGCTTAGTGCAAACAAGGGGGTGCCAACAGTTGGTGCCCTCTTGGTGCTCCTTTCACACGCCAAGAAAGAGAGAGGAAGGGCATGCACCCTCTCTTGATCCCCTAAGGCTTCACCAATTAGGTGCCACACTTGATCTCATCAAGTGTCTCCTCCAAGAAGTAATCAAGGAAATCAAGAAATCTTTTCTTGATTTAATTCGAACCTTTCATTAAGCAACTAACATTTGGAGCTCATTGAATCCAATTCAAGTATATGACCTGGTTAAATCTTATCAAATAAGCAAACCAAGTGTAAGAGAAAATTGGATTCAATCAGGTGCTAGCAGGGTTATACTGAACCTAATTGGATTTCTCTAAATCTAATCTAATTATGACTTCATTAGCCCAATTATCGAATCCAAGTCAAATTCTTTTATTGTGTGACCCCATAGGTCCAATTTTGTCTGATAGTGAGATATATTATGATCTCTATCATAAGTATCATTGAAACTTTTTTCAATGGGTCAGAATAATTTTACTCTAACTCAACAAGAATCATTGATTCAGAACGATCCTCATGAGCTCTCATAATTCACCAATGACATTTAGCAGTATATAGTGGTAACCCAGTAGAACTGAATAAAGAACCTTTAAGTGTAGTTATTGTATGATTCAGTCCCTCTATCATGAGTCCCGACTAGATGGCAAGTCATGGATAAATCATCAAACCTCAATATTAGTCATATGATAGATTTAATTAGCTCAAGTTCAAATAGTAATTCTCATGAAAGTACTTTTTCATCAATCACACTACTGTAGTCATAGACTTAAGAACTCAGCATCTCAAATCCCATAGGAGTTCTCTCTATTAAGATTGACAAATTTCATCTAGATGCGCATCCTGCTCTTGCAGTAGACTAACTATCACCAACATCTACTATAAAAACTCATAGAGTTAATGTTTATGTGTAGTCAAACTTCAACAGTCCACTGTAAGTAGTCATAGCACCATAGATCAAAGGACCATTTACACAACTATAGCATCGAGACAATCACTAATAATTGAATAAAAATCCATATGATCTCTCGTATGGTCACACTCAATACTAGTTGTTTTCTAACAACTATCCGTATTTTTCACTCGGTGTCTCTACACTATAGATCAGAGACTCATCTATCCAGAAGAAAATGATCCATGCATCAATTTATCTAGATTGATCATCATCCTCATGATAATCCTATGATCGAGAGCAATTTAGCAATTAATTATACATGCCTTTAATTCTCAACTCTTTAAGAATATGTATTGTAAGCATTAATTCGTTAGACGATTCAAAGACACATCATACTTGAATGAAAATAAAGTTGCTATTTTTTTTGATCAAATCAATGTTTTAAATATAAATTTATATCTTAGAGTAAAATAATGTGTCTGCCATATTTGCTTCTAGGATATACATCTAACAATCTCCTATTGGACTAAAGCCAATTGGCTATTAATCTAAGTCCCATCTTCTTAAGGTGGACTTCAATCTTTGACTGGCTCAACTGCTTTATTAGTGGGTCTGCCATATTATCCATAGAGTCTACTTTTCACACCTCGATGTATTTCTTTTTGAGGTAGTCGCGTATTATATGAAATCGTTGCTCGATGTACTTGAATTTTTGATGAGACATAGGCTCCTTGGTAAGTCCTATTGCACCGTTATTATGATAGTACAGTGCTATGACATCCGATGTGATTACACCAAGCTTCGTGATAAATTTTTTGAACCAAAAGCCTTTCTTTGTAGCATTTGAAGCAGCAACTATTCAGCTTCTTTGGTTAAATCTGCTATGATGGGTTGCTTGGAACTCTTCTAGCTGACTGTGCCACCATTGCATACGAGTACAAATCCTGATGTAGACTTTCTATCATCAAGATCAGACATGAAGTCTGAATCAGTATAACCCTCAATCCACAACTCAAACCCTCCAAAGATCAAGAATAAATTCTTAGTTCTTCTCAAGTATTTGAGAATATTCTTCACAGCTATCTAGTGCTCATCGCCTGAATTCGACTGATACTTGCTAGTGACACTTACAGCAAGGGCAATATCAGATCGAGTACACAGCATGGCATACATAAGGCTTCCTATGGCCGAGGCATAAGAAATCATACTCATGCGTTGAATTTTCTTAGATGTAGAAGGGCATATCATCTTGGAAAGATGAATATCATACCTAAGAGATAGAAGCCCCTTTTTAGACTATATATAGCTTTTATGATAGACCTAGCATTCTCTTAGATTTATCTCTATAGACCTTTATTCCAAGAATATAGGATGCTTTTCTTAAATCTTTCATGAAGAATTCTTTGGACAATCATCTGTTCATCGAGGTCAGCATAGGAATATCATTCTCATTAAGGAGAATATCATCCATATACAGTATGAGAAGTATAACTGCACTCCCATTGACCTTTTTGTGCACACAAGATTTTTTTTTCATTCTTGATGAAATCAAATGATTTGATCACATTATCGAAATGAAGGTTCTAACTTCGAGAAGCTTGCTTTAATCCATATATGAATCTTTACAGTTTGCAAACTCTATGATCTCCGTCATCGAAAGTAAAACACAAAGGCTGCTCTATATAGATATCTTCCTCAAGATATCTATTTAAAAAAATAGTTTTCACATCCTTCTGCTAGATTTCATAATCATAGAAAGCAACAATTGTAAGCAATGTATGGATGGATTTAAGCATGGCCATAGACGAAAAAATATTCTGATAGTCAATGTCTTCATGTTGACTATAATCTGTTGCTACGAGCTTAGCTTTATATGTCTCTACCTTAATATCTATATATTTTTTTAGATATATTTATATCTAATGGGTACTATACTCTTTGGTGGATCCACTAAAGATCATATTTGGTTTAAGTGCATTGAATCAATTTCTGACTTCATTGCATCTAACTATTTCTTGGAATCGATGTCAGACATCACCTCGATAAAGATATTCGAATCATCTCTATGACCCTTATCTCCCACAAGAAATATTTCTTATATATCCTCTGAAAATATATCTATGTATCTTTCAGGAGGACAGGAGATCCTACTAGATCTACGAGGTGGTGGAGGAACATTAACTACTGGCTCAATATTAATGGGTTCCTAAGGATCTATAGCTCATTGCTCTTCAGAGATTTTTTCTTCGAGCTTAATTAACCTCCCACTACCACCATCTTGGATAAACTATTTTTTAAGAAATATGGCATGATGACTCACAATTACATTATGATCTTATGGAAAGTAGAAGTAGTATGCTATGGATTCTTTTGGATATCCTATGAAGTGAGCTATGATAGATCTATCCTCTAACTTGTCAACCATTTATTTTTATATAAGCTAGATATCCCCAAGTCTTAAGATAACCTAGACTCGACTTCTTACCATACTATATCTCATATGGTATGGTAGGAACAGATTTAGAAGAAATCCAGATTAATATGTAAATTATGGTTAATAAGATATGTTCCTAAAAATATAAGGATAAGTTAGTGAAGCTCATCATGGATCTGATCATATCCAACAAGATCCTATTTCTTCTTTTGGATATCCCATTAAGTTGAGGTGTACCAGGAGGGATCCATTGAGAGACTATACCATTGTTCTTAAGATAGCCCAGAAACTTTCTGCTAAGGTATTCTCCTCCTCGATCTGATCGAAGAATCTTAAGAAAATTTTTTATTTATTTTTCTACTTTATTTCTAAATTTCTTAAATTTTTCAAAAGCTTCAGACTTGTGTCTCATAAGAAACACGTATCATACCATGATAGATCATTTATAAAAGTGATGAAGTAGTGATAATCACATCTAGCCTGCACATCAAATGGGTCACACATGTCAATGTGTACTGGGGCAAGTATCTCAATGGCCCTTTTCTCATGTCCTACAAAAGGCAACTTGGTTATTTTTCTTCAAAGACAAGATTCACAAGTTGGGTTTGACTTAGAATTAAAAGAGCTAAGGATCCCATCCTTTTCTAGTTTGTTTATCCTATCCTCTCTAATATGGCCAAGCTATAGTGCCATATATACTTTTGGTTAACTTCTTGTCTGGGTCTCTTTTGACCTATAGCACTCACTATTTGCTCATTTATGTGCATAATCGCATCAACATACAAGTGATAAAGATTGTCAATTAAAAGATCTTGTGCAATCAATTTATTTCATAAATAAATAAAATAAAAGTTTTTATTAAAATAAAAATCAAAATCCATCATGTGCTAGTACAGAAATAGAAATTAAATTCTAGCTAGCTACAGAAACAAAATAACAGTCTTTTAAATCTAATCTAAAGCTTGATGGTAATCGAAGAGGATAGGTACTAATGGCTTTTGCAGCAACCTTTGCTCTATTGCCGACCCAAATGATCATCTCACCTTGCCTCAGTCCTCTACTTTCTATTAGACCCTACATTGAAGTACAAATATAAGCACTAGAATCAGAGTCCAATATCTAACTAGAAGTAGAAGAAACCATTAGATTAGATTCGATTATGAGCATAGTAGACATACCTTCAATAAGTACGTCACCCTTCTTATTTTTTAGGCTTTCCAGGTATTGCAGATAGTTCCTCCTCCAATGACTCAATGTTGCACTGAAAATATTTTTTTTTGTCAATAGCCTTCTTTGAAGTATCTTTCTTTAGCTTGTTCTCCTTTTTTTACTTCTTTGCAGGTTTGTTCTTTTTCTTTTTTCAATTAGACTCTCTTTTGGAAGATGCCTGCTCCATAGCAAGAATAGTACATCTTGACCTTTTCAAGGTTTCCTTAGTTGTAACCAACATGTTAACCAGTTTAGGTAAGATGCAGTTCAACTTGTTCATATGTTAATTTGTGATAAACTGACTATAGAACTCATAAGGAATTGTAGGATCAAATCCGCTTGCAATTTCTTCTGCATTGGTAGCCCAAGCTTCTAAAACTTCTCTAAGTTCTTGATCATTATCAAATAATGGTCGTGAGCCGACTATCCTTCATGCATTTTTTGATTGAAAAGTCTTTTGGATAATTCAAAATGCTGACGTAAGGATTCAGGCTAGAGGGTTCAAAGCATGGTTTAACTATGAGAGTAGAGATTCAAGTTAAATATTTGTATTTAATTATTATATTTGTTCTAGGGACTTTAAGAAATAAATAAGCTTTCACTATTTTTTTTTCCAGATTTGTACACTCTCCAAGTGGAGAAATGAAAATCTAAACATGATAATTGAATTTCTAGTGGGTGCCGTGGTCCTACTGATGTCGTGCACCTCACCTGATAGTTATTGATAATATGCACATCGATGCATGGACAACTTTTTGCCCAGATGCTTCTTGAAGCATGTTGCAGTGACTTGGTCTCTAAGTTATATAGGCTCACCTGATAGTTATTGATCATGCTCCTTAGTTAAGCTCGACCCACTGTTCACAAGCAGGTGCAAAGCTATCATTAGGTTCCTCACCTAAAAGTACTTATTAGGCCCAATACATCTTTACCCTAGAGCAATTCTTTGCTAATAGAGTGGTTACGTGTTTTCAGTGCAACTGAGCTACTATAATTAGCAGAGAATAATCAACACTAGTACCATGTCCTTACTTTTATAATGGTGGAAGATCTCTAGACTTAATATTTATTGGAGAGATTGGGTTCAGGTTTCATCTAATCGGTCATCAAATGACTGATCTAATTGGTATGGGCTAAACCACACCGCTAAGCAACTATTATTTTGGACTCAATCTTTCAAATTGGCCAGATAAGTGAGATCGATGGGAGGGTCTCCGATGATTACCTTAGACACCAATCAAATTGGCTAGGTAAATATGATTCCAATTAAAAACCATGGGTCGAGACTTGTCTTAGACACCAGTTGATCAATTGATTTCAAATTGGTTTGTATAAGCAAATCAGACTGGAGCCACAGAGCCGAATTAGATCCTTAGGTTAATTGATTCCACATATGGGTGTTAATCGACTCGATCAATAACAATTATTTGATATAAAGCTCTATTGACCTAACCTTAATCAACACTTGACTTGGTTTGATCAATTATTAAATCAATTTGGATCCATTATGATCAAATAAAAAACTCTAGATATAATTCGATTACAAGACCTAATTTTTGATTCGCCAATGACCAATCCCTCATGCATAAACACAAATTTCAGATCTTAAATCTAAATTTTTAGATCTAAATTCTTTGCATGAAAAATAAGTTTTCAACCTAAAAACTAATTTTCAGATCTATGTAAACAATCATATATCACATATATGATTAAAATTCAGATCTAAAAAAGAAAATTCAGATTTTGGCATGCTTTCACATATCCCATATACGAATCTAAATTAGATCTTAAAACTAAATTCAGATTTAAGCATGCAATCATATTTCTCATATATGAATCAAATTCAGATCTAAGGGACAAGATTCAAACTTAATCATGCAATCATATATCTTATATATGAATCAAATTCAGATCTAAGAACTAATTTTAGATTAAAGCATGCTTTCATGTATCTAATACATGAACCAAAATCAGATTTTGAAATCTATTTCAGATCTAAATTATGTAGGCATACATCTCATGTATGAGTAAAAATCAAATTTTGGAAACCCCTTTTCAAAACTTGCATAATATTTTTCACATATGAACCCATGGCTCTGATACTACTATTGGGGTTTTGTTAAGTACTCGTGCATGTGGATTTCAAAAATCTTTTTCAAAATCAAATGCAACAAAAATAAAGATTAAAATTCTTTTAATCAAGAACATGCATTCATCATATGAAGGAATCTAAGGATCTAGTTCATATACAGAAAATATCATAAATCTGATTTTTAATCAAAAATAATTATATGATTAAATCACATGCCTATTTCGCTTTTTCTATTTCAAATCTAGATCTGAGGTTGAAAATATTCTATATTAGTTATTTATGTATCCAGTCTCTACAGGTATCCATTCAAGATTAGCTTGGATTCTTGATTCAGATCCTTCTTTCTCAAGGTTAGATCTTTCCTGAAACTCAAATTGTGCCTGAATCTTGATCAACTCTTTGATCCTTTTTCTTAATCATCTTTTCTTCTTTCCTTCTTGATCTTTCTATTAACCTCAAGGATTGATTTTGATGAGTAACAAAATATTTGAGTATTTATTTGGACTAATGAATTTGTTGAGATCATGTTTCAGGATGCATTTTAGAGTATCAAATGAAATATCTCTAAAAATAAATTTGAAAGTTGATAAAGAAAAGTTGGAGGCTTTTGAGGCATGAATCACACTTAAAACAAGGCCTAAAGGAGATATCTCAAAATCAAAATTGAAGAGAAAATTAATTGGTTGCAGTAAAAATTTTAGCATAAAAAGACCTCGAGTCGATCCCTTATTCGATCTTTGATTCATCTCGAGCTGAAATGGCACGAAAAAGAAGACTGACATGAGAGAATTTTAGCTGGCACGATCTCGAGTAGAGGATCGAGTTGACTCAAGTTTCTCGAGTTGAGGTCGCAGAAAAATATAGAGAATAGAATTTTTGGGATACAGTTCGGCAAGGCCTCAAGGAGAGGGATGAGTTGACTCGGGCTTCGACTCGAGCTTCAGGTCAAGCTCCTCGAGTTGAAGTCTCAGAAAAAATACAGAGAACATGATTTTTGAGATGAAATGCAGAATAATCTAGAGCTAAAGGTTGAGTCGACTCGAGCTTTAATTTAAGCTCGAGCAGAGGGATGAGTTGACTAAAGCTCCAACGGCTAGTTTCTGCAAAAAATTTAGAAGTATGTAGATTAGTTCCAAACAGCTCTTTTTAGTCCTCCAACCATCAAAAATGTTCCTCCAGCTTACCAAATGTTGGAAAAAAGCAACAAAATATCTGGAACAAATGACTTAACAAATCAATGATTGAGAGAAATCAAGTGTGAAGTGAAAGAGGCCAAAAAGCTTTGAAAAGAGAACATTCCACTCTCAACTCCAAGAAACTTCAAATCAAGAGATTCCATTCAGCAAGAAGACTAGCTTAAAAGCCTTCAACAAAGAAGATTTCAGAAAGCTTCATCGACCTACTTGCTCATCAAACGAGCTTTGTGTTCATTTTTATTGTTCAACTTTTGTTCTTTTTGTAACTTAGCTTCAATAGAATTTTGAAGCTAAAGAGAAGGCCTATCCAAGCCTGAGAATTAGATTGTAAGCCAAGAGTTGGCTTAGGCTTTGGTTATAGTTGGTGAGCTGGTGTAAAATCAACTAGATTTTAGATAGTGAGCTTTGCAAAACTATCTGGCAGTAATCTTAGAGAGATTATAGTGAAATTTTTAAGTGAGCCTTGGGGAGTGGACGTAGGTGCAAGAAGCATCGAACCACTATAATTTTTTTTGTGTTTGCGATTAGCTTGGTTTTTGCTCTCCATCTCATTTTTATTTCTGCACTTCAGCATACTTAGTTACATAAAACTAAAACACACTTTAACACTTTACTAGTTTTCAAAAATAACACATAACTTGTTTAAATTTTAAAAAAATCTAATTCACCCTCCCTCTTGGGTTATCTTACTGGACAACAAGTGGTATCAGAGTCTGGTACTCACTTCATTTGATTTAACAATCAAGAGTTAAGATCAAATGGCAACCTAAATAAGTGCATCCCTTGCCAAAGGACAATCGACCAACCATCCATCCTTGTTCAATGGAATAAATTATACTTATTGGAAAGCATGCATGTATATTTACATTCAAGCACTTGATTATCAACTTTGAAGAGTGATAATCAAAGGCCCATACACTCCCATAATTAAACTAGAGCATAATGAAATTCCTAAATTTGAAGAGGATTGGGATGAGCATGACATGAGAATGATAGAATTAAATGCTAAGACCATGAATGTCTTATATTGTGCACTAGATCCTAATGAATTCAATAGAATTTCTATATTTACATCAATTAAAAAGATTTGGGATAGACTAGAGGTTACCCATGAGGGTACCAATCAAATAAAGAAGTCTAAAATAAATATGCTTGTTCATAAATATGAATTATTTAAAATAAAAGCTAATGAATCTATTTCTAAAATATTTATTAAATTTATCAATATTATTAATAATTTAAAAAGCTTAAAAAAATTTTATACTAACAGTGAGCTTGTTTGTAAAATTCTTAGATCACTTTCAAAGGCTTGAAAAGTAAAAGTCACCACCATTCAAAAAGCCAAGGACCTCAACAAGCTATCATTGGAAGAGCTTCTTGGGTCTTTAATGACTCATGAATTAAACATGAGGCAAAATATGAAGAAAAAAATCAAAAAAAAGAATACCATAGCTCTCAAGATAATTACCTCTAAGGATGATGAAAGTGAAGAATCCGATGAAGAAGAGGAAGAAGAAGACTTTGCCTTGATTGCAAGAAAGTTCAAAAGGTTAATAAAAAAGAAAAAGCAAGAATTCAAGAAGAAGACCTTCAAGGGTGAGCCAAGCAAAGAAAAAAAGAAAGAGAAAGAGGAGCTACCTATTTGCTTCGAATGCAAAAAATCAGGCCATTTTAGAATGGACTGTCCTCTTTTTAAGAAATCATCCAAAAGATTCAAGAAGAAGATGATGATGACCACTTGGAGTGATAGTGAGGACTCCAACTCTGAAGAAGAATCACAAAAAGTGGCCAATCTTTGCTTAATGGTACATTATGAAGAGGTAAATGGTGAAAATTTTTTAGATTTCATATTTGATGAGCTACATGATGCTTTTTCTGAACTTATGACTGAATATAGAAAAGTAATCTTAAAAAATAAAGATTTTAAAAAAGCTAAATTCTGAACTTCTTCATGAAAATGAAACAACTTCTAAAAAACTGAATTTGCTAACTCATGAAAATCAAAAATTAAATGATAAATTAGCAAAACTCAAATTATTTGTAAAGAGATTTATCTATAGTTATAAAAAATTGAATATGTTATTAAATGAGCAAAGAGCTATTTTCAATAAGATAGATTTAGGATTTAAACCTCACAAGAAGTAAAAATTATTGAAAAATTTGTTTATCAAAGCTTTATCAAATTCTACCTCAAGTATCTCATGTTATTATTATGGTAAAATTGATCATAAATTCTATACATGTGATTTCAAAAAATTAAATGAAAAAATGATTTGGATTTCAAAAGAAATCACGAGTACTAACCTCAAAGGACCCAAGATGACTTGGTTACCTAAGAACTCAACTTGATATTTTTATGTAGGAGTGTCTTGCAGCCCGGGAGAATAAAAAATTTTGGTATCCTGATAGTAGCTATTCAGGGCATATGACGGATGATAAATCTCAATTTGTCACTCTTGAGTCTAAAGATGGAGGAGTGTTTACATTTGGAGATAATGGAAAGAGGCGCATCATTAGCATCGATAACATTCGTATCACTCTTACATCTATCGAAAATGTATTGTTGTTGATGGATTAAAATATAATTTGCTTAGTATTAGTCAATTCTATGATAAATAATTTAAAGTCATATTTGAATCCTTATTATATATTATTTCTAGTTCTAATGATAATGGTATCATGTTCATAGGATATAGATACAATAATATATACATGGTGGATCTCGATGATCTACACATGAAAAATGATCAATGTCTTATGGCAATGGATGACAAAGTCAATAAAACTAGTTGGTTGTGGCATTGTAGATTAGATCATGCTAGTATGGATTTACTTTCAAAATTAATTAAAAAAGATCTTGTAAGAGGATTACCAAAATTAAATTTTGAAAAGAATCGAATTTATGATGCATGTTAATTTAGAAAATAAACTAGAAACTTTTTTAAACCAAAAGGCATAATTTCAACCTCTAGACCTTTAGAATTACTACACATGGATTTATTTGGACCCACAAGGACTACTAGTCTAGGAGATAAGAAGTATGGTCTTATAATTATAGATGATTTTTCAAGATTCACTTGTGTAATATTTTTAGCACAAAAAAATGAAGCCTTTCAAGTTTTCACTAAATTTTATCGAAAAGTTTTAAATGAAAAGAACACATCAATTCTATGCATACGTAGTGACCATGGTATCGAATTTAAAAATTAGCACTTTGAAGAAAAAATTATACATTAGAAAAAATGGCATGAACTATGTTGTGTGAAATCAATTTACCTAGATACTTTTGGACTGAAGTTATAAACACTGCATGCTATACTTTAAATCATATATTGATAAGATCTATTTTAAAAAAAACTCCATATGAGCTTTGGAAAGATAGAAAATCAAATATCAACTATTTTCATATTTTTGGTTGTAAGTGTTTTATACTAAATAATGAAAAAGATCACTTGAAAAAATTTGATGCCAAGTTAGATGAAGATGTTTTCTTGGGATACTCCTCATCAAGCAAGGCATATAGAATCTTCAACAAGAGAACTCTCATTGTTGAAGAATCAATTCATGTTATCTTTAATGAATATAATGACAAGTCTTCTAGAAAAGAAAATGCTTTAGATGAGGATGCAGGTGATCTTCATGATAAAATGGACAATCTCATCCTAAAAGATGCTCCCATTCAAAATATGAAGAAGAAGAGAAGAATGAAGAGCCCCTTCCTAGTCCAAGAGAAGAATTACCAAAAAAGTGGAGGTATTCACATGGACATCCAAAAGATCTAATCATTGGTAATCCATCACAAGAGGTAAGAATCCGATCCTATCTTAGAAATGTTAAAAATTACTTAGCTTTTATCTCATAAATTGAACCTAAATCAATAGAAAAAGCTGAAAATAATCCATGTTGGATTAATGCCATACAAAAAGAATTAAATCAATTTGAAATAAATAATGTTTGGATCTTAGTTGATAGACCAAATGACTATCCAATAATTAGAACTAAATGGGTATATAAAAATAAATTAGATAAATATGGTACTATTATTAAGAACAAAGCTAGATTAGTGGCAAAAGAATACAGTTAGAAAGAAGGCATTGATTTTGATGAAACCTATATTCCAGTAGCTAGATTAAAAGTAATTAGACTATTACTTGCATTTGCATGTTTCATATATTTTAAATTATATCAAATAGATGTAAAAAATATATTTCTTAATGGTTATATAGCTGAGAAAGTGTATGTTGAATAACCACCTAGATTTAAAAATCATACATTTTCAAATCATATGTTCAAATTACATAAGACTTTATATGGACTAAAACAAGCTCTACGTGCATGGTATGAGAGATTAAGCAAATTTTTACTAGAAAATGAATTCACTAGAGAGAATGTTGATAAAACTCTATTTCTAAAAAGAAAAGAAAAAACCTATTGATTATACAAATTTATATAGATGATATCATTTTTGGTACCACTAATGAATTTCTTTGTCAAGAATTTGCCAAGCTTATACAGGATGAGTTTGAGATGAGCATGATGGAAGAATTAAATTTTTTCCTCGAACTTCAAATCAAGTAAAATAAAGAAGAAATCTTCATCAACTAAATGAAATATATAGGACAGATACTTAAGAAGTTTGGGATGAAGATCTCAAGATCAATTGGTACACCAATGAGTACATCCTGCAAACTTGACAAAGATGAAAAGGATAAAAAAGTAGATACAAAATTATATAGATGTATGATAGTCTCACTTCTTTATTTTATAATAAGTAGACTAGATATAGTATTTAGTATTTGTATGTATGCTAAGTATCAATCAGATCCTAGAGAATCATATTTGCTTGCTGTTAAAAAAATCTTTAGATACTTGTTTGGGACACTTAATATATGATTATGGTATGATAGATCATTTTAATTTGAATTAATTGGATATTCTGATGCTGATTTTGTTGATTGTAAACTTGATAGAAAAAGCACTAGCGGCACATGTCAATTCATAAGAGTTAATTTAATTTCATGATTTAGTAAAAAATAAAACTCGGTAGCACTATCTACGATCGAGGCCGAATATATTGCTATTGGAAGTTATTGTGCTCAAATCCTATGGATCAAACTACAACTTGAAGATTTTGGGTTCAAATTGAATAAGACCAATAAGATGTGATAACATAAGTGTAATTAACTTAACCACAAATCCAATTCAACATTCAAGATCCAAGCACATTGAAACAAGGCATCATTTCATAAGAGGTCATGTACAAAATAATGATGTAGTACTTGAATTTATTTATACTGATAAATAATTAGCTGATATATTCATAAAATCTCTTAGTGAAGAAAGATTCAACATCATTAGAAGAGAATTAGGGCTTTGCTATCAACTAGAATAAATCTTATTTTTATAAATCAAAGTAAATCAAATTAAACTCAAAGAATCAATTTTGAATGCATAATCAATGATCATTATTAAAGAAAAATATCTGGATATTGCTTGAATGCAAAATTTTCTCTCAAATTTTAAAAGTTTTAGAACTTATGCTCGAGTCGACTCAAGCAAACTCATTGAAAACTATGAGTCGACTCAAGGGTCGGGGCCATAGGCGATTAAAATTGACTCGTGACTGTTCGCGATGCCCTAGAACTCTTTCGTTTCAATGAGCAGAGGGTCCTTTGTCCCCTAGATCTCCCTCAAATAGTTCCTAGCCACATCCTTACCCTCCATCTCCCTAGATTCGAAGATTAAAGGGTGGATTCAAATCAAAATGGTATGGGAGAAGCAGGGTGTGTGGAAAATGTCCTCATCTTGAAAATCAGAGGAGAGAAAAAAGAGAAGAAAATCCCATATGGAACAAGCTTCATCCCAACCTTCTGAAGCCTCTCAACCCTCCAAGGAACCCATTCAAGAAGAACCCCATCCGAACCAAGCTATTCCGAGATCATCTCCTCCATCGCCCTCTCCTGTTGGTAGAATGGCTACAAGGGCTATAGCAATGGGCAGAATGATTGATTTTGGATTTTTGAAGGAATATAATTTTTCTATTGGATCTTGGATTGATAGAATGGGGTGGAAAGACTTTTGCCAAATGAATATTCTAATGTACCCTAAGTTAGTTAGAAAATTTTATGAGAACCTTAGGAGAGGATCTTCTGAGATTGTATCTACTATGAAAGGAGTCCAAGTAGAAGTTTTAGAAGATAGCTTGGCACAAATTTTTGGAGTTACTAGAGAGGGTTTTATACCTGACAGATTATCTAACAAGAAGGCTAGATTAAGGCTGATTGTAGATAGGGATGACATTATAGGAGATGTCCTAGCACCCACCTTGTCTATAGAGATGAGAGTATTGCATCACACTATCGGTGGGATCTTTATTCTCAGGCTAGGAAGACATGATTTTGTCTCTAAGAGGAAATTATGCATGATGTACTTTATGATTCAGAGCATTCAGATAAATTTGCTTGGCATTATGAAGCATCAGATTTGAGAGAAAGCTTCTAGGAATAAAGTATGTTTACCTTATGGTATGGCTCTAACACAAGAATTTGAGATAGCAGGAGTACCTTTGAAGAATGAAGGCTGTAAGAGATTATCCCATTTTGATGTTTATGACATGAGAGCCTTGACTAAAATGCAATATCATGTAGAAGCTGGGTGATGGGTGAAGAACATTTCTGGACAAGAGAGAAGAGGACCAAGAGTAGATGAACAAGGAGAGCCCTCCACTCCTATAGCATCTAGAGTAGCGGCTGACCCTAGTACTCCTATGACTCCATGAGCTCTACCTGCAGATAGTTTTCCTCAACCACCACCTACTGACTCTGCATCTATGGAGAGACTGCCAGATATGATTTCAACTAGAATTAGTAGAGATATTCAGGGCTTATCTGAGAGGGTAGAGAGTGTGCAGACTGAGATAAGATCTATTTCTCAAAAAGCTCACTAGCCTAGAGCAGAAGAAGTAGACACATGGCATGCCCACTGACCACTCTAGTATTATTAAGGAGATTGCTCGACTCTGGGGAAGGGTTGAGTAAGGTGGGACTGAGATGTTAGCAACCATCAATAGATTAGGTCAGGCACAACAGTAGGTTATTATCTCAATACTTGAAGCTATGGATAGTTTGATTGAAAAAAATTAGAGGCTTGCTCTAGGTGCGATACAACTAGCAGCAGTAGATGCAGCCACCAAGATACCTATGCCATGTCCACCACCACCTCCACCTATGTCTCCTACTTAGACTCAAGTATCCACTGGTGAGAGTAGACCATCACTTCTATACTCATGCAGGGTCTACTCCTTCATAGGTGGCTGGACCATTAGCTAGGAATAGGAGCAGGAGAGCTAGGCCATCCACATCCAGAGCTTCATCTTTCTAGACATTAGAGATCCCTTCAGATGATGAGTAGCATCATAGAGAGCTGATGTCTAGTCATTTGTTATCCTTGACTTATGTATTAGGAATATATGTTTGCATTTGACTCTATGTTGGGTGCTTCTTGGACACTTATATATGTAATAGCTTAACTTAGTCTTGTTTTGAACTTAGTGTTTCATTGTATCTTGGTGTGTTGAGATAAAACACACATATTTTGTAAATGCAATGAAAAATATATTTATATGACTATTTTTTCACTGTCTCAATCTCTTGATATGATCTCGTGCAATGGTTATTTTTACCTTATCTTTTTGACTGATAACAAAAAAGGAGAGTAAAATATAGATATATTAGCTAAAATGTATGCATGATCACATAGTTATTGTTGGCTTTGTCATTCTTCATGTTGAATAAGATTTGAATCTTTAAGCATTTATGATAAATCTTGTTTCTTGAGATTTTGAGCATAATTGATTTTGAACATAATTGATCAAATATGATATATATTGTGATTCCAATGCATATGAGCATCCTTAAAATATTTATAAAGTGTATCTAATACAAATATCCATAAACACTACATACATCACTCATTAATATAAAATTAATAAGCTTTATAGGATTGTGCCATAATACATACTTTATGTACCAAATGCAAGCTTGGCATATGTGAAATATGACTGTTCAATGAAAAGAATTCATGCTTGTTATATATTAATGATAAATGTTGATAGATTACCATTCAAATAAGTACAAGCAGAAAATTTAACTCTGAATTGGTAAGACATTAAAAATGTGAGCATGAATTGAGGGAGAGCTAAATATGAAACTATAAAAAAGGTTAAATCTTTAGTATTTTGGAAATATCCTCAATACATTCATGTTATATATCTCTATCTCATATACTCAAAGTTTTGTCATCATCAAAAAGAAAGAAATTGTTAATCTCATGGATTGATTTTAATGAGTAACAAAATATTTGAGTATATATTTGGACTAATAAATTTATTAAGATCATGTTTTAGGATGTATTTTAGAGTATCAAATGAAATATTCTTAAAAATGCATTTAGAAGTTAATAAAAAAAGTTGGAGGCTTTTGAGGCATGAATCATACTTAAAACATGGTCTAAAAGAGATATCTCAAAACTAAAATTGAAGAAAAATCAATTGATTGAAGTAAAAATTTTCAGCATAAAAAGGCCTCGAGTCGACCCCTTATTTGACCCTTGATTCAACTCGAGCTAAAATGGCACGAAAAAGAAGATTGGCATGCGAGAGTTTCAACTGGCAGGGTCTCAAGCAGAGGATCGAGTGCAGAAAAATACAGAGAATGAGATTTTTGGGACACAGTTTGGCAAGGCCTCGAGCGGAGGGACGAGTCGACTCGGGCTTCAACTCGAGCTTTAGCTCGAGCTTCTTGAGTCAAAGTCTTAGAAAAAATATAAAGAACATGATTTTCATGACGAAGTGTAGAATGGTCTTAAGCTGAGAGCCGAGTTGACTCGAGCTTCAACTCGAGCTCGAGCAGAAGGACGAGTCAAATTGAGCTTTGACTTGAGCTCTAATGGCTAGTTTCTGCAGAAATTTTAGAAATATGCAGATTGGTTCGAAATGGCTCTTTTCAGTCCTCCAATGATCAAAAGCATTCCTCCAGCCTACCAAACATTGAAAAAAAGCTACAAAACATCTAGAACAAGTGACTTAACAAATCAATGATTGAGAGGAATCAAGTGTGAAGTGAAAAAGGCCAAAAAGCTTTGAAAAGAGAACATTCCACTCCTAACTCCAAGAAACTTCAAATCAAGAGATTCCATTCAGCAAGAAGATAAGTTCAAAAGCTCAAAAGCCTTCAACAAAGAAGATTCCAAAAAGCTTCATCGACCTACTTGCTCATCAAAGGAGCTTTGTGTTCATTTTTATTGGTCAACTTTTGTTCTTTTTGTAAGTTAGCTTCAATAGGATTTTGAAGCTAAAGGAAAGGCCTATCCAAGCTTGAAAATTGGATTGTAAGCCAAGGGTTGGCTTAGGATTTGGTTGTGGTTAGTGAGCCGGTGTAAAACCAACTAGATTTTGGATAGTAAGTCTTGAAAAACTATCTGGCTGCAATCTTAGAGAGATTATAGTAAAATTTCTAAGTAGACCTTGGGAAGTGGACGTAGGTGCAAGAAGCACCAAACCATTATAAATTCTTTTGTGTTTATGATTGGCTTGGTTCTTGCTCTCCATCTTATTTTTATTTCTACACTTCAATATACTTAGTTGCGTAAAACTAAAACATATTTCAACACTTCACTAGTTTTCAAAAATAGCACATAACTTGTTTAAATTTTGAAAAATCCAATTCACCCTCCCTCTTGGATTGTCTTGTTGGGCAATACTTTCTTTTCTTGATTCTTGAAACAACCAAGAACTAAAGAGGAGGAAGAGAGGATTCCCAACTACCTTGGGCATGGAGAAGATGGATGCCTAAAGGGTCTCGAGCATGGGAACCAAGGGAGGAAAAGAGGAAGGCATGGAGGCACAAGGAGGGGTGTGATGTGAAAACTCATTGGTTAGGGTCAAAAGAAGGACATCTTAAATAGAGGTTTAGTTAGACTCCAAACCAATATCAAACTAGCATCAATATGAGTCCTAATCACATTAGAAAATCCATCTTTGACAAAGTTTGACCATGCTTAGTGCAAGCAAGGGGGCGCCAACACTTAGCACCCTCTTGGTCCTCCTTTCACATGCCAAGAAGCAGAGAGGGAGGGCATGCGCCTTCTCTTGATCCCCTAAGGCTCCACTAATTAGGCACCACACTTGATCTCATCAAGTGTCGCCTCCAAGAAGCAATCAAGAAAATCAAGAAACATTTTCTTAATTTGATTCAAACTTTTCTTTAAGCAACCAACATTTTGAGCCAATTGAATCCAATTCAATTAGGTTCAATTCAGATATATAACTTGGTAAATCTTATCAAATAAGCAAACCAAGTGCAAGAGAAAATTGGATTCAACCAGATGCTAGCAAGGTTATACTGAACCTAATTGGATTTCTCTAAATCCAAATCAATTGTAACTTCATAAGCCCAATTATCGAATCCAAATCAAATCCTTTTGTTGTATGATCCCATAGGTTCAATTTTGTCTAGTAGTGAGATATACCATGATCTCTATCATAAATATCATTGAAATTTTTTCAATGGATCCGAACAATTTCACTCTAACTTAACAAGGATCATTAATCTAGAATAATTCTTGTGAGCTCTCACAATCCACCAGTGACACCTAGCAGTATGTAGTGGTAACCCGTAGAACTGAATAAAGAACCTTTAGTTATATCATATGATTCAGTCCCTCTATCACGAGTCCTAACTAGATGGCAGATCATGGATAAATCATTAAACCTCAACATTAGTCATATGATCGATTCAATTAGCTCAAGTCTAAATAATGATTCTCATGAAAACTCTTTTCTATTAATCACATTGCTGTGGCCATGACTCAAGGACTTGGCATCTCAAATCCCATAGAACTTTTTTTATCTATCAAGATCGATAGATTCCATCTAGATATGCATCCTACTCCTGTAGTAGATCAACTATCATCAACATCTACTATAAAGACTTATAGAGTCAATGTTTATGTATAATCAATCTCCAGTAGCCTCACTATGAGCAGTCATGGCACTGCAGGTCAAAAGATCATTTATACAACTACAACATCGAGATGATCACTAATGATTGAAGAGAAATCTATGTGATCTCTCATATGGTCATGCTCAATACTAGTTGTTCTTTAACAACTATCCATACTTGTCACTCAATTCTTTACACTATAGACGAGAGACTCATTT
This sequence comes from Cocos nucifera, assembly GCA_006176705.1. Lineage (NCBI taxonomy): Eukaryota > Viridiplantae > Streptophyta > Magnoliopsida > Arecales > Arecaceae > Cocos > Cocos nucifera. The sequence continues at coordinate 534,829 of QRFJ01000252.1, forward strand.
ATCCCAAACAAAGTGATCCATGCACCAGTCTATCCAGATCGATCACCATCCTCATGATGATCTTATAATCGAGAGCCACTTGAATAAAAATAAAGTTACATTTTATTAATCAAATTAATATTTTAAATATAAATTTTCATTGGGACTAGTTACAATGCACAATGAAGATTCAAAAACAACTTTATAATCATTATCACAAAATTGACTAATACTTAAGAGATTGTGTTTTAAACCATTTACTAATAAAATATTTTCAATATACTTGGAGGGAGTGATACTGACATTACCTATATCAATGATCTTTCCTTTGCCATTGTCTCCAAATGTAACCATCCCTTCATTTTTAGCATCAAGTGTGATGAATTGGGATTGATCACCGATCATATGTCTTGAGCATCTACTATCAAGATATGATCTTCGATTTTTTTCTTTGGATGCAAGACACACCTACATGCAAAATCAAGTTCTTACTCTAGGTACCCAAGTTTTCTTGGTTCCTTTAAGGTTAGTCACAATGGTTCCTTTTGGAATCCATATTTTTTTTACATTTGAATTGTTAGAGAAGCATGTATAAGATTTGTGTCCTAGTTTACCATATTTAAAGCAAGTAACATTTAAAAATTTATTGCTTTGTAAATTTATAAAAATATTTTTCAAAAATTTTTGTTTTCTTAAGGGGTTATAGCTTAGACCAGCCTTATCATAAATGACCTTTTGATTTTCAAGAATCATATGAAGTTTATTTAAACTCAAAGTAAAATTTTCAACTATCGATTTTATTTTTTAAATTTAGATTCTTTTGAGTTAAGACTAGTTTTTCACTTAGGATAGTTTCATTTTCTTTTAGCAAGACTTGATTTTTAAATTTTAGTTCTTTATTTTTAGTTCCTAACTTCTTTAAATCATCTACTAAATCATAGAAGGCTTCTTGAAGTTCTTTGAATGAAAATTCATTTGAGATTTCAGCATTTACCTCATTTTCATGTGCCATAAGGCATAGGTTGGCTTGTTCATAAACTTCTTTCTCTTTGGAGCTTGAGTTGTCACTATCACTCTATGTTGCCATCATAGCCTTTTTCTTATATTTTTTGAGAATCTTTTTAAGTTGAGGACATTCAGACTTAAAGTGTCCCGACTTCTTACATTCATAGCAAATAAGGAGCTGCTCCCTATCCTTTTTCTTGCTATGCTCTCCTTTGGTAGGTAGCCTCTTCCTCATCTCTTATTTTCTCTTCAAAAATCTCTTGAACTTTCTTATGATGAGGGCTATTTTTTCATCTTGTTCTTCATCTTCTGTTTCATCGGATTCCTCATCTTATTGAGTGGTGGATTTAAAGGCTATTATCTTCTTTTTCTTGACATCTTTTTCTTGATGTTATTTCATGCTTAGCTCATGCATCATTAGTGATCCTAGAAGCTCCTCCAAGGATAAAATATTTAGATCTTTAGCTTTTTGGATTGCAGTCACTTTGACCTCGTATGTCCTTGGCAAAGATCTAAGAATCTTTCTCACAAGATTACTGTTAGAATAAGACTTGCCAAGACTTTTAAGATCATTTATAATATCCATAAATCTAGTAAAAATTATAGTTATTGACTTATCATGTTTCATTTTAAAAAGTTCATATTTGGGCATAAGCATGTTAATTTTTGACTTCTTAACTTGATTAGTGCCTTCATGAGTTGCATCTAACCTATCCCATATTTTCTTAGCCGACATGCATGTTGAAATATGATTAAATTCATTAGCATCTAGAGCACAATATAAAACATTCATGACTCTTGCATTGAGTTGAGCCATTTTCTTATCAATCTCATCCCATTCCTTTTCAAATTTGATTGATTCCTCACCATCAATTATCTTAGTGGGTGTGTGTGGTCCATTACTATGATACTCCACATATCATAGTCAAGTGCTTGTATGAAAATTCTCATTCGAGCTTTTCAATAGGTATAGTTTGTTCCATTGAAAAATGGAGGTCAGTTTGTAGATTGTCCCTCGGCTAGAAAAATACTAACTTGGATTATCATAGATCTTTGGCTCTTTGATGGTTAAATCAAAGTAGGACTAGAGCACCAAGCTCTGATACCACTTATTGCCCAACTATGCAATCCAAGAGGAGGGTGAATTAGATTTTCAAAATTTTAAAGCTAATTTAAAGATATCAAAATTGAATGATGATATGCAAGACGTGTGTGTGAAGTGATTTAGGTTAGAAAAAAATATAAAAGATTAGAGAGTAAGAATTTAACAAACTAAGAAAAGAAAGATAGCAAGCATATCACAAACAAGCAAGATTTATAGTGGTTCGATGCTTTTCTTGTATCTACATCCACTCTCCAAGCTCTTACTTAGAAATTAAAAATCACTAACCATATTCAAACTGAATACACCATTGAAAACCTCCAACCCAAGCTATCCTAAGCTAGAACACTTATTTTTTGAGTATAAGCTAACCCAATACAATCCTATTCAAGGTTAGAGTCAACCTTCCCAAGTTTTGGAATCCCCCAAAAGTTGAATCAAAATAGTAAAGCAGAGTAAAAGATTTAATAACAATCAAATATAAGTTTGGCTCCCTTTGTGAGCAAATAAAATCTTAAGAATGCTTTTCACAATAATGGAGGAAGCTTCTCTGATTTTTCTCAAGATTATTGGAGATTTGAAAGAGCTATTGAGAGGTAGGTGAACTTGAAATGAAGACTTGTTTGCTTGAAGATGACTTTTGCTTAGGACAGAAATTGAATTACACCAATCTCTTATATTTTTTCTTATTTAAAGTCTTTTAAATCTTCAATAGATGGAGGAGAGAATCTTGGGCAAGATTTATAGTCATTGGAGATATTAAATAAATCATTAAAACCTACCAAAATAAGAAAAAAATAGTCATTGTAGAAAATTTTTGTTGCAGGGGTCGACTCATGGCACAGGGGTCGACCTCGAGGTCGACCTCTAAGACAAAATCCAAAAAAATAGTCATTCTATATTTTTAGCCTTCAGAACAGCAGAGGTCGACCCTAGGGTTGACCCTTGGCATAGAGACAGCATGTCCTCTAAGATAAAATTTAGAAAAATAGTCATTCTATATTTTTAGCCTTCAGAATAGCAGAGGTCGACCCTAGGGTTGACCCTTGGCATAGAGACAGCATGCCTAACAGCCCTTTTCAGCAGGAGATGACCTAGGGGTCGACCCTTTCACTTCAAACTTGATTTTTTTTCAAAATAAGCATCCAAAAATTATGGGACTACCTCCAAAGGATTAGAAATTTTCTATACTTGCTCTTGATGCTCTCAGATCAAAACTTGATAAAATTATGATTTTGCCTTTGAAATATAAATTTTTTTTTTTCAAACTAAATTCATTAGTAATTCTCTCAAATGCTTTGTAATCATCAAAATTAATTCATGGAGCAACAGGATCCCTTTTATAGATGGAGCATGTAACAAACTGATGGTGATAACCGTAACCATCTGGTAGTGGACCGCTCAGGTCATATGGAGTTTGTTATGGAGGATAAGTTATTGTTTATCATGACTTGCAGGTGGTTGAGATCCATTTATTGGAGTTCAGATGTAGGTTGAAGACTTCAGTATATATGGTGAACTTATAATCGATCGAGGTCTATTAGAACAATGTCTAGTGATTTTAAGGAGTTTAGAAGCCTCTTAGGTTGTGTGCAGGTAGGAGCCTCATAAATTGAGATATGAAGTACTGCACTCCATCCTTCGCAAATCAGTTGTCATGAATCAATGGTTTGATGAGATCCTTTTGGATGGCTTCAGCTGACAGGCATAACATGGATTAAGTAGGTCCACGACTGGCTGAAAGAAGCTCATCCTGAAATATATTCAAATGGAAGAACTTTGACTAAAGGAAGCATGACTGAAAGGAGTCTGTTCGAAGAGAGTTCGTCTGGAAGAAGTGCTGCTGGGAGGAGCGTGATTGGAGGAGTTCATTTAGAAGAAGTCCGATTGAAAGGAGCGCAATTGAAGAATTTTGACTGAAAGGAGCGTGATTGGAGAAGTTCGTCTGAAAGGAGCGCGATTGGAGAAGTTCGTCTAGAAGGAGTTCGAGTAGAAGGAGCACTGTTGGAAGGAGCATGACTGGAGGAGTTCGTTTGGAAGGAGTCCAATTGAAAGGAGCACTATCGGAAGGAGCACGACTGGAGGAGTTTGTCCGTAAAGAGCGCGACTGGAGGAGTTCGTCCGTAAGGAGCGCGACTGGAGGAGTTCATCTGAAAGGAGTGCTACTAGGAGGAGCACGACTGGAGGAGTTTATCTGAAAGGAGTCTGACTGAAAAGAGCACGACTGGAGGAGTTTATTTGAAAGAAGTTTGACTGAAAGGAGCGCGACCAAAAAAGTTTGGTTGGAAGGAGCACGTTGTCCATAATATAGGACTTCAACTATCTTCAAAACTCATCACCAATCAAGGTTGGGAGGGTTGAACTTTGATCCTATCATTCATTCTAAGTTAAGAAGTAAGGTTAATTAAATAATATTTTTTCTTTACTATTTAAGATCATCTGGCCAGGCTTCATTGTGTCTTCGACAAGTTTCATAATATGAGCTTGTTGTTGAGAGGATCGATAAATTTCTTTAGAACGAGAGTCAGTGGTTAAAAACTTTGGTAGGGGTTATTTTACCCCCAACATCATCCTTTTACACATTCCATCAACAGTTGTGGATAAAATTGAATGGTATTTTTTTCATTTTGATTTTAGGAATTTGGGTTCTGTTTTACTGGTGGTGCGGTCTGTAAAGGTTGAGTGTCGTTATGGGGCACATTTTGATTAATTGGAGGGAAAGTCACAAAGCAAGGGCCTAAGTTGCAACATAATCAATAGATGATCATACCTTGTTATGCCAAAGTGTTGGGTGAGGGCAAGGATGCCTTATGAAAGCCGATATTGGCAGGTATAGACAGGATATAAATGTTAGTTACAATCCCTATATCTTTTAGTCAACTATCTTAAAGATTTTTTAAAAAAAGTTTGTATAGAATTTTGAAGGAAATTAAAAAAGATGAAGGACTCGTTTGGTTTGTGGAAAAAAAAAAATTTTCTTAGAAAGTAACCTACTGAGAAGTTATTTCTTAAGAAGTAACTTTCTAAAAATATAATTTTGGTATATTTGGTTAATCATATAAAAGTAGCTTATTGCAGAATGACTTATATTTGGTTGAGCATCCATTTTTCTGAAAAAATAATGTAAATTATATATTATATCCTTAATAGATATAAGAATATAACATTTTTCTCCCAAACTTTATATAAATAATAATATTATATTATATTAATATAAATATAATATTAATATATTATATTATAACATTAGATCATAATAATTTATTATATTAATATAATACTAATATACATATATTAGTATATATATATATATATATATATATATTAATATTAATATATTTGGTTGAGCATCGCACTCCTTCCAGTCGAACTTCTTCTGGATGAACTCCTCTAATTGCGCTCTTTTCAGTCAGACTCATTTCGGACAAACTCCTCCAGTCGTGCTCCTTCCGAACGAACTCCTTCAGTCACACTCCTTCCGACAGCGCTCCTTCCAGTTGGACTCCTTCTGAATGAATTTCTCCAGTCACGCTCCTTCCGACAGTGCTTCTTTCACTCGAACTCCTTTCGGACAAACTCCTCTAATCGCGCTCCTTCCAGACAAACTTCTCCAATCATGCTCTTTACAGTCAAAATTCTTTAATTATGCTCCTTCCAATTGGACTCCTTTCGAACGAACTCCTCCAGTCACACTCCTCCCAGCAGCACTCCTTCCAAGCGAACTCCCTTCGGATGGACTCCTTTCAGTCATGCTTCCTTCAGTCAAAGTTCTTCCATTTGAATATCTTTTAGGATGGGCTTCTTCTAGCCAGTTGTGGACCTACTTAGTCCATGTTATGCCTGTCAACTGGAGCCATCTAAAAGGATCTCGTCAAACCACTGATTCTTGACAACTGATTCGCGAAGGATGGAGCGCAGTACTTCATATCTCAATTTATGAGGCTCCTATCTGCACACAACCTAAGAGGCTTCCGAACTCCTTAAAATCACTAGACATTGTTCTAATAGTCCTCGATCGGTTACAAGTTCACTACATATACTGAAGTCTTCAACCTATGCTGAACTCCAATAAATGGATTTCAACCGCCTGCAAGTCATGATAAATAATAACTTATTCTTCATAACAAACTTCATATGGTCTGAGCGGTCCACTACCAGATGGTTACGGCTATCACCATCAGTTTGTTACATGCTCCATCTATAAAAGGGATCTTATTGCTCCAAGAATTAATTTTGATGATTACAAAGCATTTAAGAGGATTACTAATGAATTTGTCTTGAAAAAAGACTTTTTGTATTTCAAGAGCAAAATTATAATTTTATTAAGTTTTGATTTGAGAGCCTCAAGAGCAAGTATAGAAGATTTTTAATCTTTTGGAGGTAGTCTCATGATTTTTGGATGCTTATTTTGGAAGAAAATCAAGTTTGAAGCGAAAGGATCAACCCTTAGGTCGTCCCCTGTTGAAAAGGATTGTTTGGCATGTTGTCTCTATGCTGGGGTCGACCTCTGCTATTCCAAAGGCTAAAAATATAGAATGACTATTTTTCTAGATTTTATCTTAGAGGTCGACCTCGAGGTGGGGTTGACCTCTGCTATTCCAAAGGCTAAAAATATAGAATGACTATTTTTTTAGATTTTGTCTTAGAGATCGACCTCTTGTGCCATGAGTTGACCCATGAGTCAACCCCTACAATAAAATTTTTCTGCAATGACTATTTTTTTCTTATTTTGATAGGTTTTAATGATTTCTTTAATATCTCCAACAGCTACAAATCTTGCCCAGGATTCTCACCTCCACCTATTGAAGATTTAAAAGGCTTTAAATAGGAAAAAACACAAGAGATTGGTGTGATTCAATTTTAGCCCTAAGCAAAAGTCATCTTCAAGCAAAAAAGCCTTCGTTTCAAGTTCACCTACCTCTCAAGAGCTCTATCAAATCTCCAACAATCTTGAGAAAAATCAGAGAAGCTTCCTCCATTATTGTGTAAAGCATTCTTAAGATTTTTTTTACTCATAAAGAGAGCTAAACTTATATTTGATTGTCATTAAATCTTTTACTCTGCTTTACTATTTTGATTCAAGTTTTGGGAGATTCCAAAACTTGGAAAAGTTGACTCTAACCTTGAATAGGATTGCATTGGATTGGCTTGTACCTAAAAAATAATTATTCTAGCTTGGGATAGCTAGGGTTGGAGGTTTTCAATGGTGTATTCAGTTTGAATACGGTTAGTAATTTTTAATTTTCAAATAGGAGCTGGAGAGTGGATGTAGGTGCAAGAAAAGCATCGAACCACTATAAATCTTGCTTGTTTATAGTATGCTTCCTATCTTTCTTTTCTTAGTTTGTTAAATTTTTGCTTTCTAATCTTTTATACTTTTCTCTAATCTAAATCGCTTCACACATGTCTTGCATATCATCATTCAATCTTGATATCTTTAAATTAGCTTTAAAATTTTAAAAATCTAATTCGCTCTCCTCTTGGGTTACATAGCTGGATAATAAGTGGTATCAGAGCCTGATTCTCTAGCCCTACTTTGATTTAACCATTAAAGAGTCAAAGATCTATGACAACCCAAGTTAGTATTTCTATAGCCGAGGAGCAATCTACAATCTGATCTTCATTTTTCAATGGAACAAACTATATCTATTAGAAAGCTCGAATAAGAATTTTCATACAAGCACTTGACAATGATATGTGGAGTATCATAGTTAATGGACCACACACATCCACTAAGATAATTGATGGTGAGGAATCAATCAAATCTGAAAAGAAATGGAATGAGATTGATAAGAAAATGGCTCAACTCAATGTAAGAGCCATGAATGATTTATATTAGACTCTAGATGCTAATGAATTTAATCGTATTTCAACATGCATGTCGGCTAAGAAAATATGGGATATGTTAGAAGCAACTCATGAAGGCACTAATCAAGTTAAGAAGTCAAAAATTAATATGCTTATGCATAAATATGAACTTTTCAAAATGAAGCATGATAAATCAATAACTATAATTTTTACTAGATTTATGGATATTATAAATGATCTTAAAAGTCTTGGCAAGCCTTATTCTAATAGTAATCTTGTGAGGAAGATTCTTAGATCTTTACTAAGAACATGAGAGGCCAAAGTGACTGCAATCCAAGAAGCCAAAGATCTGAATATTTTACCCTTGGAGGAGCTTCTAGGATCACTGATGACGCACGAGCTAAGCATGAAACAACATCAAAAAAAAGATGTCAAGAAAAAGAAGATAATAGCCTTTAAATCTACCACTAAACAAGATGAGGAATTCGATGAAACAGAAGATGAAGAACAAGATGAAGAAATAGCCTTCATCATAAGAAAGTTCAAGAGATTTTTGAAGAGAAAATAAGGAATGAGGAAGAGGCTACCTACCAAAGGGGAGCATAGCAAGAAAAAGGATAGAGAGCAGCCCCTTATTTGCTATGAATATAAGAAGCCGGGGCACTTTAGGTCTGAATGTCCTTAACTTAAAAAGGTTTCCAAAAAATACAAGAAAAAGACTATGGTGGCAACATGGAGTGATAGTGATGACTCAAGCTTTGAAGAGGAAGAAGTTCATGAACAAGAAAACCTATGCCTTATGGCATATGAAAATGAGGTAAGTACTGAAATCTTAAATAAATTTACATTCAAAAAACTTCAAAAAGCCTTCTATGATTTAGTAGATGATTTAAAAAAGTTACAAACTAAAAATAAAGAACTAAAATAAAAAAATCAAGTCTTGCTAAAAGAAAATGAAACTATCCTAAGTGAAAAACTAGTCTTAACTCAAGAGAATCTAAATTGAAAAAATGAAATCGATAATTTAAAATCAATAGTTAAAAAATTTACTTTGAGTTCAAATAAACTTCATATGATTCTTGAAAATCAAAAGATCGTTTATGATAAGGCTGGTCTAGGCTATAACCCCCTAAGAAAACAAAAATTTTTGAAAAATATTTTTATAAATTCATAAAGCAATAAATTTTTAAATGTTACTTACTTTAAATATGGTAAACTAGGACTCAAATCTTATACATGCTTCTTTAACAATTCAAATGTAAAGAAAATATGGATTTCAAAAGGAACCATTGTGACTAACCTTAAAGGACCCAAGAAAACTTGGGTACCTAGAGTAAGAACTTGATTTTGCATGTAGACGTATCTTGCATCCAAAGAAGAAAATCGAAGATGGTATCTTGACAGCGGATGCTCAAGACATATGATCGGTGATGAGTCCCAATTCATCATGCTTGATGCTAAAAATGAAGGGATGGTTACATTTAGAGACAATGGCAAAGGAAAGATCATTGATATAGATAATGTCGGTATCACTTCCTCCAAGTATATTGAAAATATTTTATTAGTAGATAGTTTAAAACATAATCTCTTAAGTATTAGTCAATTTTGTGATAAGGGTTATAAAGTTATTTTTGAATCTTCATTGTGCATTGTAACTAGTCCCAATGATGATGACATTAAGTTAGTTTGTCATAGGCATGATAATGTTTATATGATAGATTTGAATGATCTTTCTATGATAAATATGCAATGTCTAGTAGCTATGAATGCCAAAATTAATAAGACTAGTTAGCTTTGGCATCGTAGGCTTGCACACATTAGTATGCATTCACTTTCAAAGCTTATCAAAAAGAAATTAGTTACTGGTTTACTAAAATTGAACTTTGAAAAGATAAAATTTGTGATGTATGCCAACTAGGTAAATAAACAAGAGTTTCATTCAAATCTAAGAATATTATTTCAACTTCTAGACCATTGAAATTTTTGCACATGGATTTGTTTGGTCCTATAAGAACAGCAAACTTAGGTGGAAAACGTTATGATTTTATAATTATCGATGACTACTCATATTTTACGTGGATTTTTTTTTTAGCACACAAAGATGAAACTTTTCATGTGTTCATAAAGTTTTATCGAAAAGTTACAAATGAAAAAGACTTTTTAATTCAAAGCATTCAAAGTGATCATAGAATCAAATTTGAAAATCAAGACTTTAAAAAATTTTGTGATGAAAAAGAAATTAGCCATAATTTTTCAGCACCTAGGACACCATAACAAAATGGAGTAGTAGAAAGAAAAATAGAACTCTAAAAGAAATAGTCCGCACTATGCTATGTGAAAGCAACCTTCCAAGATACTTTTGGGCGAAAGCAATTAACACAGCATATTACATCTTAAACCATGCTCTAATCAGACCAATTTAAAGAAAACATCTTATGAGCTTTGGAAAGGAAGAAAACCTAACATTGCATATTTTCATATTTTTGATTGTCGATGTTTTGTTTTGAACAATGGTAAAGAAAAATTAGATAAATTTGATGTAAAATTCGATGAAGCTATTTTTCTTGGTTACTCCTCTTCTAGTAAAGCTTTTAGAGTTTTTAACAAAAGAACCTTAGTAGTAGAGGAGTCAATACATGTTGTTTTTGATGAGACTAATGATCTTTCATCAAGAAAGAGTAAGGGTATTGATGATGCAGATCCTCTTATAGAAGGATTGAAGAAGATCATCCTAGAGGATTCAATAATTCAAAATGAAGAGAATCATAAAGACAAGCAAGAAATTAAAGATGAAGGACAACAAGAACAATCTCAAGGTACAAATGATCTTCCAAAAGAATAGAGGTATGTTCACAATCACCCCAAAGAACTAATTAGTAGTGATCCTACACATGGAATAAGAACTCGCTCTTCACTTAGAGATACATATAATCATTTTGCATTTATTTCTCATTTTGAATCCAAAACCATTGATGAAGTCGGAAAAGATTATAATTGAATAAATGCAATGTAAGAGAAACTTAATCAATTCAAAAAAAAATAATGTATGTACTTTAGTATCAAGATCTAAAAATTATCCAATAATTGATACAAAATGGATATATAGAAATAAATTAGATGAAAATAAAAATATAATTAAAAATAAAGTAAGATTAGTTGCAAAGGATTATAATCAAGAAGAGAGAATTGATTTTGATAAAATCTTTGCACCTATTGCTAGACTAGAAGCAATTAGACTTTTACTCGCTTATGCATGCTTTATGAATTTCAAGCTATTTCAAATAAATGTTAAAAGTACTTTTCTAAATGGATATATTATTGAAGAAGTTTATGTAGAATAACCTCCCGATTTTGAAAATCATGCTTTTTTTAAATTATGTTTTTAGATTAAACAAAGCATTATATAGTTTAAAAGAAGAACCTAGGACTTGGTATAAAAGACTAAATAAATTCTTGCTTAATAATAAATTTTTAAGAGAAAATATAGATACAACCCTTTTCATTAAAAGAGATCATGATGACATCTTAGTAACACAAATATATGTTGATGACATTATATTTGGATCTACTAATGAAACTTTATGTTAAGATTTTGCTAAACTCACATGCAGGGAGAGTTCGAGATGAGCATGATGGGTGAACTAACATTCTTTCTTGGACTTCAAATCAAACAAATAAAAGAAGGAATCTCCATCACTCAAAGCAAGTACACAAGAGAACTACTCAAGAGATTTAGGATGGAGAGCTCCAAAGCAATTGGTACCCCCATGAGTCCATCATGTAAGCTTGACAAGGATGAAGGAGGTAAAAGTATTGATCAAAAATTTTATAGAGACATGATTAATTTTTTATTATATTTAACTGCTAGTAGATCAGATATCATATTTAGTGTTTGTTTATATGCGCAATTTTAATCTAATTCAAAAGAATCATATTTAAATGCTGTAAAAAGAATACTTAAATATCTAAAAAAAACTCAATCCATAGGTTTATGGTACTCTAAGAATTTATCAATCGATTTAATTGGATATTTAGATATAAATTTTGCTGGGTGTAAATTAGATAGAAAAAGCACTAGTAGAACTTGTCAATTTTTAGGAGTTAACTTAATCTCTTGATTTAGCAAGAAGCAAAATTCGATAGCATTGTCTATGGCCGAGGTCGAATACATTGCAGCCAAAAGTTGTTGTGCATAAATCTTATGGATTAAGCAACAACTTGAGGACTTGGCATCAAACTAAACAAAACTCCCATAAGATATAATAGTACTAGTACCATAAATCTAATTAAGAATTTAATCTAACACTCTAGGACAAAACACATTGAAATAAGACATCATTTTATAAGAGAGCATGTTCAAAATAATGATATAATTTTTTATTATATTTGTATTAAAAATCAACTGACTGATATTTTCACTAAGGCCTTGAGTGAAGATAAATTTTATGAAATTAGGAGAGAATTGAGAATTCTAGATTCTTTTGCTTAAATATCCTTCTTTTGATCCTAACTTATCCTCTACAAATATTTTTGGATCAATCCTTGAGACTTAATTTCATTGATTTAAGTTAAAAATTATCCATTCTTCTTACTTTTTTCTTGACTATAAGAAGAAAAAATATTTTTGAATTTAATAAGAAAAATCATGGATAAATAATTATACTTTATTTATCTAATGAATTTATTTGAGCATTCTAATGATTTTGATCATTTGATTCATTTTAAGCAACTATTTATATTTTACATATTTTGATCATATTATTATTATTTTTTAAATTAATTAGTATCAAGAAATTATTTTTGATCTTAAAAGAAGATTATTGATGAATATTCATGTCTTGTTCAGATTGATTAATTTTAAAAAATAAATTTAAAAAAAATACTCTTTTTAAGTCTTTTGATATTGATGTCAAGCAAAATATTTCAAAGAAGCTATTAAAACCAAATGTTCAAAGAAGACTTTAGTTTTTAGTCAATTGATATCAAACATCTTGACATTTATCTTATATTTTATTGATCTTAAAATATATATAATAATAATAAAAGAAAAGAAGAAATGATCCCTAAAAAATTAAATATATCTTATAATTTGCTTTGAATGATCTATTTAAAATCTTTAATTTTTGAAATATTCCATCTCTCTTAAATCTTTGAAGTTTAAAATAATTTTATTTAATGCATTTATATTATTCAAAAAGGAGGAGATGTATTTTTAATTCATGTTGTTCATAAATAGAATTTAAGAAAAAAAAAAGAGAAAAGATATTCATTCTAAATTTATTGTGTTCTTTCAAAATGGGGAAGAAAAGCTAAAAGATAAATTTATCCAATAATAATTATGAAAAAGAGGAAGAGAAAATATTATATGATGAATTTTCTAGTATTTACTCTTAAAATTAAGGGAAAAGATGTTTGTTTGTTAAATATTATCTAGTTAGCCTTGACTAAACATTCTAATTAATTTGAGTTAAGGATAATGAACTTTGATTATTTTATGATCCTTTTAACTTAAGCCTTCATGTGATTATTCTATTTAAATTTAATTGATTTGATTGCCAAATTATTTTTGATAACTAATTGGAGTTAAAACTAATTTAAAATATATTCTCATTCTAAAAAATTAATTTTGATACATACTTCTAAATTTGAAACTCATTTAAAAATATGAATATAATACAAAATTTTTAATGTGCCTTTAGAAATCTTTGTAAAATTATTTTTGCTCTAATACTATCTTTGTTTTGCTCGATATATTTCTGATATATATCTTTTTTGAGCTTAATTGACTGAAATTTATTTTAAAAAAAAAAGAATGAATAATGAATTATTGTGCTTGATTCCACTATTCAAATCTTTGAAAAGCTCTAATCCTCTTAAAGCTTAAAAGTACATACTTGAAAATCTATTAAAATCATATTCATTCAAAATGGGAGAGAGCCTTTGATATTTGAGTTTAACCTAATTTTTTGTAAAGAAAGAAATTTCAAATGATGAGCTTTTAAAAGAGAACTGTTTCATTTGATTTAATTCAAGTTTTTAAATTTTTGATTTAATTTTCTAAATTTAATATATCTATCATTTGACACACCTCATCACATCTTTGATTCCTTATCTGATTTAGATACTTCTAGCCGTGTTCTCTACTAGATTTAGTTTAGTCATTTGTATTAGGTTATGATCTAGTATCTCTTAGTTGTTTCTATGAGATGTTGATCAAGTCATAGTTGGTTATATTTTTTGGATCAAAGTTTTGGCATTGGTACTATTGGCCGTTTGGGTCATGGATAGTTGTATTCATGAATTTTGTATGTTTCGATGGCCTAATTCTCATGAATACTTTTGATACCTTAATATTTTGTATGTTTAGCACTTATATATTTTGATGACTTGATGTTATGATAATCATTTGGATGTAAATTTGTGATGATGTCATTTGAATGATGTGAAATGAAATCTTTGTGAATTAGCTAAATTTCATTATGATCATTATGTTGTAAATTGAAAGTTTTGTTATAAACTCTTATTCTGATAGAAAAACATATGGAATAACTTAAGGAAGAGGCTTTTTTATTTTTGAATTTTAAAATTCTTTAAGATCTTACTTGATGATGTCAAAAAGGAGAAGTAGAGTAAATAAAATTAGGCTATAAGTAAAACTGAAGTAAAATTGATAAAAAAATAAAATAGAAGTAAAATTGACAAAAGAAATAACTAAGTCAAAAACTTTTGCAAATCATTTAAATGCTTGACTATAAGTAATCATCAAACTACTCTTGATGTCATATTTATCAAATAATTGAATATAATATCCTAGTATATGATGTAGCATGTTCCTTCAAAATTTTTGAGACCCTCAATCAATGCTTCTACATGCTTTATTTTTGCTTATGCTCAAATATTTTATCATCATAAAAAAGTGAGAGATTATTGCTCCAAGAATTGATTTTGATGATTACAAAATATTTGAGGAGATTACTAATGAATTTGGCTTGGAAAAAGGTTTTTTGTATTTCATGGGTAAAATCATAATTTTAGCAAGTTTTGATCTGGGAGCCTCAAGAGCAAGTATAGAAGATTTCTAATTCTTTAGAGGTAGGTCCATAATTTTTAGATGCTTATTTTGAGAGAAAATCAAGTTTGAAGCAAAAGGATCGACCCTTAGGTCATCCCCTATTGAAAAGGATTGTTTGGTACACTGTCTCTGTGCCAAGGATTGATCTTAGGGTCGACCTCTGCTGTTCCAAAGGCTAAAAATATAGAACAACTATTTTTCTAGATTTTATCTCAGAGGTCGACCCCTATGCCATGAGTCGATCCTGTGAGCTCAGAAGTGGCACTCCCAAGTTTTGGAAACATGAGAAGACCGATCATGAGAAGACGGGAGCAAGTCGGAAGAAGAATTAGTCTCCATAATAAAGTTCAAAAATTGGGTCGGCTCACTCTGAGACTGAGCCAGCTCAGTTGAAAACTAGGTTGGCTCAGTCTAGGACTGGATCGGCTAGGTCTTAGAGAAAAATCTAAATAGAGAGCAGCATTTTTGGGCTGTTGGCACGGTACACAACTGGGTCGACTTAGTCTGGGACTAAGTCGATCCAGTCGTAGGTTAGCTGGCTCACTCTGAAACTAGGCCGGCTTAGTTTTTGTGGATTATTATTTTTGGGTATGTGGGTTATTTGGATTTGAAGAGTTTTTCTATAAGCTTGGGTTTGATCCTTTGTAAAGTATATATACTGAAAATAGGTCAAGATTGTAAATGTGCTGAAATATACTAAATAAAAGCTCTTTTCTCCTAAAAATCTCTTCTTCTCTTCTTCTCTATTTCTTGAATTATTTGATTGTGCTTTCGCATTAATCTCTGAGAAGTACTTTCTTGTTGCTTGGCTAATCACCGACAGCCATGCCGATCCATGTGGGAAGAGCGCATATTCCTAACATTTGGTATCAGAGCGGTGTTGCATGGAAGAAAGAAAGGAAGACACCTAGGATTTACTACATCCAAGATCTGTTGCATCAGATTTTATCCTAAAAATTTCTAGTTTGCTTCGTGGTTGTCTTTAGATTGAGGTGGAGATTGTTTGCATGGAGAAATGGTGATACAGAAGTTTGGAAAGAGGATCTAGGGCTAGTTAGATCTTCTTTGAAGGATAGTTTTATTGGTGTGTGATTGTGAAGGGTGTTAGTGATCTATTCTTGACTTGTTTGAAGTCATGGGATCAAGTGGATTCAAGATGGATTTTGAGAAGGTCGACGACAAAGAAAACTTTATCCTATGGAAGCAAAGAGTAAAGAACTTGTTGGTTCAGCAAGGATCTACAAGATCTTGACAAAAGAAAGGCTAGAAAAGATCAATGCTGAGGATTGGAAAGAGTTGGAGGAAATTACTTTTAGCATAATTCGGATGTGCTTGGCCGATCAGGTTTTGCCCGAGGTTTGCATAGAGACTATGGCAAATGGGCTTTAGGAGAGACTGGAGAACACATATATGGGAAAGAACATGATGAACAAGCTATAGTTGAAGAAACAACTGTATAGTCTGAGAATGCCCAAAGGCGAAGATCTTGTTGCACATATCCAAAGGTTCAATCAGGTGTATTTTTAGGTGATGAGTTTGGATGTAAAGATCGACGAGGAGGATTGGGCATTGCTTCTATTATGTTCTCTCTCAGGTTCGTATGATGGTCTCATAACAACTTTAGTTTATGGGAAGAAGATCCTAAACTATGAAGAGGTTGTTGGTGTGCTCAGATCAAATGAGCAAAGGAAGAAGATCTGCAAGGAAGATCCTAAGTCTGAGATCTTGGCTGTGAACGAAAGACATAAAAGATCAAAGGAGAAGATAAGAGAAAAATTTAAGGGCAGGTCAAAGTCTTGCGATCAGAGGAAGATGATATTAAAATGTTATAAATATCATCAGCCTGGATACTTGAGGAAAGATTATCCTCTTTTGAGATCAAAAAAAGGGGAGGCCAATAAGGAAGATGATACAGCTTTTGTGAGTAGTGGAGAAGACCTACTAGTTGTATTTGATGGATCTACAGAGTGCAATACTATATGGATATTAGATTTAGCATGCTCGTACCACTATACTTCTCATTGAAAGTGGTTTGCTACCTATCAGAAGATCGATGATAGAAGTGTCAATCTTGGAGATGATCATCCATGCAAAGTAGCTGAAATTGGCTCTATCAGGATGAGGATGTACGACGAAATCATTCATACATTGTCAAATATCAGGCATGTACCGGAGTTGAAAAGAAATTTGATTTCTTTGGGCTACTTGGAGGAGCAGGGTTATGCTTTTAGTAGCTAGGCTGGGAGTGGATGTCTGAAAATTTTCAAGAAAGCTTTGGTGGTGATGAGAGGTGGAAGACTGAGCAACAATCTTTACAGAATGGAAGGCTCAGTGGTAAATGATAATGCAGAGGTGTTAGTAGCGGCATAGGAGCAGCAGATTTTATATCGACTGTGGCACTATCGGATGGATCATATTAGTGACCGTGGGCTCACAGAACTAAGCAGAAGAGATATGATCCCAGTCCTGAAGGAGGGCACAGATCTTTATGAGCCGTGTATCTTTGACAAACAGCATAGGATGAAGTTTGCCAAAAATACCAAGCATAGTGAGGGAGTGCTGGATTTAATACACTCAGATATGTGGGGACCAGCTCCTGTATCAGCTAGAGGTGGGAAAAATACTTTGTTACTTTCATTAATGATTTCTTAAGGAAGGTATGGATTTATTTGATCAGAAAAAAATCAGAGGTATTTGCCTGGTTCAGAGCCTGAAGAGCTGAAGTAGAGGAGTCAGAAAAACATATAAAGTGTCTGAGGTCGGACAATGGAGGGAAGTATACTAGCCTGAAGTTTAGGAGATACTGTGAGAAAAATGGCATCAAACGTCATTACACGATGAGGATGACTCTCCAGTAGAATGGTGCTGCAAAAATGATGAACCGAACACTGACCAAGAAGACACGGAGTTTGAGGCTGCAAACATCACTCCCAAAGTTCTTTTGGGATGATGCTCTATTTTTTTCTTATTTTCTTATAAACAGGTCCCCTCATTATAAGCTGAATGGAGGCATTCCAGAAGAGGTCTGGAGTGGAAAGAAGGTGGAGCTTGACCATCTGAAAGTTTTTGGTTGCATAGCCTATGCACTTGTGGAGGCAATCGAGAGGAGCAAATTGGATCTGAAATCTCAAAAGATGACATTCATAGGATATCCACAAGGAGTCAAGGGATACCTGCTGTGGGATTCTAAGGCATAGAAGTTAGTGATCAGTAGGGACGTTATCTTTAATGAGAAGAGCATCTTGAGGAAGTCTGGGATAGATGAAACTAGAGAAACAAAGATGAATAGTGGTGGCCAGTCAGAGAATGATGGCATGCATGTTACATCCACTTATAGGAGTGTTCCTGTTGAGGTGGAGTTGGGCAGAAAAGTATTGTTTTAGATTGAAAATCAGCATGGAGGATCGGTAGTTCAGACAAATGTGTAGGATCAGCTACAAACATCAGATAGAGATATGCCAGTGGGAGTGCTTTGCATAAGCCCCAACGTACTATTAGAAGACCGATCAGATATGACATTGATGAGGTTATCTCCTATGCACTCATCACTATTAATGAAGATCTAGAGAATTATGTAGAGGCCATGAAGAGTGAGGATCATGATTCATGGATGCAGACCATGATGGAGAAGATGGAATCACTTGAGAAGAATCAGACATGGCAGCTGGTGGATCTTCTAGAGAGTGCTCAACCTATTGGCTCAAAGTGGATATTCACAAAGAAAGAAACACCTTCAAAATAAGATGGAGTCAGATTCAAAGCAAGGCTGGTAGCAAAGGGATACTCACAAAGGAAAGAAATTGACTATACAGAAATTTTCTCTTTTATGGTGCGTCATACATCTATTCGAGTTTTGCTATCACTGGTGGCATAGTATAACATAGAATTGGAATAGATGGACGTGAAGATGGCCTTCCTTCATTGGACTTTAGAGGAAAGAATCTACATGAAGCAGCTAGATGGTTTCATGGAGATGGGATAAGAAGAAAAGTGTGTTTACTTAGGAAGTCTTTGTATGGCTTGAAATAATTCCCTCGTCAGTGGTATCGAAGGTTTGATAGCTTTGTCTTGAGCCTGAATTTCAGTAGATGTGAACATGATTATTGCATCTATATCAAGGATGTAGATGAGGAGGATGTCCTGTACCTATTATTGTATGTAGATGATATGCTCATAGCCAGTAGAAGCATGAATACTGTGAAAAGATTGAAAAGGACATTGTCATCTGAATTTGAGATGAAAGATTTAGGTCCAGCTGAAAAAATCCTTGGAATGGAGTTTACAAAGATAGGTGTAAAGGAGTGCTCCATTTGTCATAAGAAAAGTATGTCCAAAAGATTTTGGAGAGGTTTGGGATGGAGAAGGCCAAATATATAGAGACGCCATTGCTGAGCCATATGTCTCTCTCCAAGTTATAGTACCCCCAGTCAGAAAAGGAGAGAGAGTACATGGAACGAGTTTCTTATGCAAATATTGTAGGCAGTGTGATGTACACTATGGTGTACTGTAGATTAGATATAGCACATCCTGTGAGCATGGTTAGTAGATACATGGCTAACCCTGGGAAGGAACACTGGAAAGCATTGAAATGGATATTGAGATATCTGCATGGAATAAGGGATTATGGTTTGATATTTGGTGGGTAGCCGAGAGGATTTGGAGAACAATCTGTAAAGATGTGTGAAGGTTCAGGTCCTATGGAAGGATTTGTTGATGTAAATTATGCTGGTGATCTTGATACAAGGAGGTCTACTACAGGATACCTCTTCTGCATATATGGTGGATTGGTGTCTTGGAGATCAATCCTTCAGTCAATCATGGCCTTATCTACCATAGAGGCTGAGTACATTGGAATAACGGAGGTTGCAAAGGAAGTCCTTTGGCTTAGGAGGCTGATTGATGAGTTGGGGGTGGAGCAGAGCAAGGTTACACTATTCAGTGATAGTCAGAGTGCTCTGTTGGTGGCACAGAACCCAATCTATTATGCACGTACAAAGAATATAGACATGAGGTGCCACAGGATCAGAGAGCTGATGGAGGAAGGTGAAGTAGAACTGATGAAGGTCCATACCAAGGAGAATCAGTCTGATGCACTCACGAAGGTACTCCCTAGAGACAGCTTTCAGAGATGTGTGGCATGGATGGATCTATTGAGAAGAGATGAGTTCACTATTAGATATATGTGCCCTAGAAGCCAGAATTAGCTGATACTTGTAACACACTTCTAGGGGCAAAATTATAATTTTGACTAATATCAATAAAATGAATTATTTTCTATCACATATGTGTATTTAGTGTCTGTGATACATCCTTTGAGTTAATGATAATGATAATTCATATTTTTAAGAGTTAAAAATTTAAGACATGAATAATCATTATTAACTCATAAAATGCTTCCGACCATAGGATCATCATGAGGATGGTGATTGATCCGAAAGGTTGGTGTACAATCGCTTCTCTTTAGTAGATGAGTCTTGAGTCTACGGTGTGGAGACACCAGAGCGAGAGTATAGGTACTCGTTAGAGAACGAGGGTACTGAGCGTGACCACCTCGAGTAGTCATTAGGAAGTCTACCTTCTCGTCGATGACTGACTCGATGCTATAGTGGTGTATCTGATTCTTTGACCTGAGATGCATCAGTAGTTCACCTTGAGGGTGTTATAGTTTGACTACACCATTACTCGGTCTCCTAGCCATTCGAAATCCTGAGGTATATGTTGGCTATAGCATGTTCATTGTAGGAACTAAATAGCATCAAGATGGAATCTATCTACCTCGGTGGTAGAGGAGCAGCCCTATAATGATCATGAGAATCAAGTCCAGAAGTCCATGGCCATGGCAGAGTGAAATAATAGAAAGAGTTTCTATTTAGATTTTCACATTGGACTTGAATCGAATGGTTACATCATATGACAGAGACTAGGGTTTGATGAGTTCACCTTAACCCTAATCTGATCGGGGCTCAAGATAGAAGAACTTAATCACACAAGTAGATGCACCAAGAGGTTCGCATTCAGCTCTGATGGGTTGCCACCATATACTGCTAGGTGTCACTGGTGGATTTTGGGAGCAATTAGAATGATTTAAATGATCGATCATTCTAACTGTTCGAATCAGAAGAGTTCTGATCCATCGAAAGGAGTTTCGATGATGTCAATGATAGAGATCATAACATATCCCATTACCATACAGAACTGAACCTAACTAGGTCATACAAACAAGGGTTTGAATCTGGTGATCATCAATTGAACTAGTCTAGTTCAATTGATCTGAATGAGATTCAATTAGGTTCAAGAAAATCATGCTAGCAAGCGATTGAACCTAACGTTCTTCTTTCACTATCATAAATAAGTTGTCCTGACTGAGCCAAAGGAGTTTGTGCTCAATCAGAGGCCTTCATATGGTCTGACTGGAGGTTGTCCAAGTCAGAAAAGGTTATCTTATTTTGTAAGACATTACCTGCCATTTTTGGTCATCTGCCATTTCTCATTCTTTGACTTTGGTCAAAAGTCTACCTTTGACTGGTCAAATATTGACTATTGATACTTTGACTTTTGTCCACGTGTCATGCTCCTATTGGAGAGCTGGTGGGGGTCTGTCCCCCTGCCAGAACCTGGCAAGGAAGAGGGCGCACGCCACCCTTGGCGTATGCCCAAGCTGGA
>QRFJ01000252.1:557338-597994 GCA_006176705.1 Cocos nucifera
GAATTATCATTCATAAGATGATAATTTGGTCGTATCTTTCTAATGGTGGTCAGATTGGTCGGTCAAAGTTGGACCTGATATTCATTAGTTTGATGCACCAAATATGATCATGTTAATGATTGGACCTAATTGGATCTCTTCAGTAGAGGCCAAAGCCTACTGATTAGAGTTTTAGGACAAAAATTAAATTACTAGAAGTTATTTGGTGAAACAATTTGTTATGAACCAACCCATAGGTGCATACGGATTGACCAACCCAAGTTAAGCTCATATGTAGTCTATGTGGATTCTAGTACCTACTAAGAAATTAGGGATAATTTCTCAAATTGGAGGTAAAGGCTATTGATTCGAACAAAATAGTGGGAGAACCTTTAGACTAAAGTCCAAGTCTTTAGAGTAAATAATTCATATACTAATTAGATCTATGATTTTCTTTTTGTATAGAAATGGCCACTACCCTATCGCTCTAGTCATTATTGGACAATGACAAACTCATGGAACCCAACTTTGATAGCTGGTATCGAAAGTTGAAGATCATCCTGAAGCATGAATGGATCTTATATGTGTTGACTGATCAGGCACCTGAGGAGCTTGCCCCAAATGCTAATAAGGTGGTGAGAGATACTTACCAGAAGTGGCTCAATGACCGCACCAACATTCGATGCATTATTCTAGCGGCAATGAATGATGAATTCAACTATAGGTTTGAAAATGCCTAGCTTAAGGACATGCTTAAAATATTGAATGACTCCTTTGGCACACCCGATGATGTTGAAAGGCATAAGACTACTTGTGCCATTTTCAATACTTGTATGAGGGATGGGGCATCAGTCATTGATCATGTATTGTACATGATCGAGATGATTGAATGCCTGAGTAAGCTAAATTTTCCTCTGCATGAGTAGCTTAGGAAGGATGCGATCCTAAATTCATTACCCAAGTCCTTCTTTTTCTTACTCATTTCAGACTGACAAAGCCTGCAATGAACTACCATGGGTTATTGGGGTTGCTGCAAAACTTTGAGAAGGATCACCAGCTCCAAAAAGAGTCGGTCTTCTTTTGATCAATCCTTTAACAAAAGAAAGAAGAATAAGAAAAAGAAGAATAAGAAGGTGCAGCTATTAGATATATGTGCCCTAGAAGCCAGAATTGGCTGACACTTGTAATACACTTCTAGGGGCAAAATTATAATTTTGACTATAATTAATAAAATGGATTATCTTCTATCACATATGTGTATTTAATGTCTGTGATACATCCTTTGAGTTAATGGTAATGACAATTCATATATTTAAGAGTTGAAAATTTAAGACATGAATAATCATTATTAACTCAAAAAATGCTTCCGACCATAGGATCATCATGAGGATGGTGATTGATCCAGAAGGTTGGTGTACAATCACTTCTCTTTAGTAGATGAGTCTTGAGTCTACGGCATGGAGACACCGGAGTGAGAGTATAGGTACTCGTTAGAGAACGAGGGCACTGAGCGTGACCACCTCGAGTAGTCATTAGAAAGTCTACCTTCTCGTCAATGACTGACTCGATGCTGCAGTAGTGTGTCTGGTTCTTTGACCTGAGGTGCATCGGCAGTTCACCTTGAGGGTGTTATAGTTTGACTACACCATTACTCGATCTCCTAGCCATATGGAATCCTGAGGTGTATGTTGGCTATAGCATGTTCATTGTAGGAACTGGATTGCATCAAGATGGAATCTATCTACCTCGGTGGTAGAGGAGCAGCCCTATGATGATCATGAGAATCAAGTCCAGAAGCCCATGGCCATGGCAGAGTGAAATAATAGAAAGAGTTTCTATTTAGATTTTCACATCGGACTTGAATCGAATGATTACATCATATGACAGAAACTAGGGTTTGACGAGTTCACCTTAACCCTAATCTGATCGGGGCTCAAGATAGAAGAACTTAATCACACAGGTAGCTGCACCAAGAGGTTCGCATTCAGCTCTGATGGGTTGCCACCATATACTGCTAGGTGTCACTGGTGGATTTTGGGAGCAATTAGAATGATTTAGATGATCGATCATTCTAGCTGTTCGAATCAGAAGAGTTCTGATCCATCGAAAGGAGTTTCGATGATGTCGATGATAGAGATCATGACATATCCCATTACCATACAGAACTGAACCTAACTGGGTCACACAAATAAGGGTTTGAATCTGGTGATCATCAATTGAACTGATCTAGTTCAATTGATCTGAATGAGATTCAATTAGGTTCAAGAAAATCGTGCTAGCACTCGATTGAACCTAACGTTCTTCTTTTACTATCATAAATAAGTTGTCCTGACTGAGCCAAAGGAGTTTGTGCTCAATCAGAGGCCTTCACTATGGTCTGACTGGAGGTTGTCCAAGTCAGAAAAGGGTTGTCTTATTTTGTAAGACATTACCTGCCATTTTTGGTCACCTGCCATTTCTTGTTCTTTGACTTTGGTCAAAAGTCTACCTTTGACTGGTCAAATGTTGACCATTGACACTTTGACTTTTGATCCACATGTCATGCACCTATTGGAGAGCTGGTGGGGGCCTTGTCCCCCTGCCAGAACCTGGCAAGGAGGAGGGCGCACGCCACCCTTGGCGTGTGCCCAAGCTTGGAGGCGCCCAGGAGTCCCTGTTGGATAGGGACTCCATCTCCTTTTTGGATTCCAATTAGAGTTCTCCTAAGAACCAACTTTGACTGGTCTTAGGCACCATCTAAGGAGGAATCCAAGGGGACTCTATTCCCACCAATCAGATTTAGATCTGATTTCACAAAGGGTTGTGATTGGTTGGGAAGAAGAGGAGTTGGATCACAGCATAGTCTATAAATAAGACCCTGCGCCCAACTCAAAAAGATTGAGAATCAATTCTCCATGCCCCAAGGCTGCCTCTCCTCCTCCTCCTCCATGCCAAGTCCATCTTCTCCCCTCTCTCTCCATGCCCAAAAGGAGTTTTGGGATCTTGGTTGGTGCAATCCAGATCAAAGAAAGGCGACAGAAAGCTAGAAGGCTGCGCTGCTGCAAAGGACAACTGCTGATCTTCAAAAAGTAGTTTTGAAGATCCTCCAAGATCAGATCCAGATCTGATTTTTGGAGATGTGATAGAGAAGAAGAGGATTCTCTAGATCCAAGCCTGAGTGGATACCGGATAGAGGCCAGGCACTTGCGTGGCTAGATCCAGAACCTTCCGCTGCTTACAGGATCATCAACGGGTAATAGGATTACCCTACATCAAGGTAAATTAAATTTGATTTAATTTATCTAAATTTTATTTTAATTATTAAAATAATAAGAATCAGATCTAAAATATCCTAAGATCTGATTAGGATCAAAGAAGAAAATTTTTGAAATATATCTCTTGATCTGATCAGATCTGAACGAACCTGGTTCCGGAAAAATCAGGATTTTTCCCTTCAACTGGTATCAGAGCCAAGGTTCTAAAAGTATTTAGATCTGATTTTAAATTTATTTTAATTAAAAAATAAGTGATTTTAGATGTCACATGAGATGTGATCAGATCTAAAATTAGAAAAAAATTAAAATTAAATAATTTGGATCTAAGATTAGAAAATATGCATGACTAGTTCTAAAATAGAATAGTTCTATAGAATAGTCTTGCATGTTTTAATTTAATTTGATTAAATCATATTTTAGATCTATTTATTTACTATTTTTTGATATTATAATTATTATAATAATATCTAAAAAATAGTAAATAAAAATTATTTAATTTTTAACATCATATGAGATATGATTGATGCATGTCTAGACTAGTTGTAGAATAGTTCTACATAAGTTGTCTAGATTAGAAGTTTATTTTGATTAAGATCAATTTAAATCTAATTTTTTAGATTATTATGAGATAATTTAGATCTGAAAATATGCATGATTCAATACATGAGATGTATGCAAAATATGCCATGATTAGATCTAATTTGTATATGAGATATATGATATAGATCTAAAACTATTTTGTAGTATTACATGTTCCTGATTAAGGCGTTCCTCTTGGCCGTCCGGTCATAAGAATGAAGAAGGGTTTAAAGGCCCTCTCTTTCCCATTCGATGGGGTGTTCTTATGATGTGTAGGGGTGCTGCGCGTTCGTCCTTAATCAGAAATCCAAAACTTACTTTCTGCAAAACCCTAGATCCTGAAACCCTAGGATTTATTGTGCATATTTTGTTTATGAACCCTACTTAATTAAGAATTAAGATTATGGAATATTAATTAGGTCTAAAATTGAGAATTTTAGATCTAAGACATATTCATAATACTGGGTTCGGGCTTGGGTAGCTCAATTAGGTCTAAGCGGTTGATCAAACCGAATCAAGAGTTGGTTAGATGGGATCAACAATGCTTAAATTGACCAGCCTAATAGGATTAAGTCTGGGTCAAGATCGAGTCACGATCAAGCAAGACCTAATTAGGCTCAGAGGTTAGAGTCTGGATTGTAGGCTAACCCAATTGGTTCTGGCTCAACAATTTGGTGTCTAAGGTAAGTTTGGCACATACGACCGACTGGATTTTTAATTGGAAGCTACTCGACCTGAATGCATTCTTGTACGAGTTAATGGCATATTCCTTCCACCGATCTCACTTACCTGGCCATATCTGTTGACACAGTTCTGATCTGAGGTGGTCAATAATCCGAGCTAACCCATGCCACTAGGTTAGTCATAATTGTTATGACTATGACAAGTCTAGTTTAATGAGACCTGAATCAATTCTCCCTAAGAAAAGATTAAGTCTGAGGTCTTCCACCATTGTAGATGTGCGGGCCCTTCCCGGGGTTGATTGTTCTCGGCTGGATACAGTGGCTCAGTTGCACCGAGAAGATGCAACCATGTCTATTAGGCATTGGATGCTATGGGCTGGAGGATGAGTTGGGCTCAATATTTTGGATACGGTGAGAGACTCAATTAGGAATCCAGTCTATGCAAATGGTGGGTCTGACTTAACTAAGGAGTGGATCAATATTCTGGATACGGTGAGATTCATGAATTAGAGACCAAGTTTGGGTGCACCATGATTAGAGAATCATTGAACAAGAGTTGTTCACTCATTGGCTAACCCATCACCAATAACTGTTAGGTGAGGTGATGAGTCAGTTGGTGAGACCGCACCACCCACTAGAAATCATTAATCATGGAGATTTTTGCATCTCTACAGAGGGAGTGTAGGGATCCGAGAAAATAGTGGGAGCTAATTTGTTTAAAAATAAAATTCCCTAAATAAATTGGTCAAGTCAAAATTACAGTATCTAACTAGAATCTTTGACTCTCTACAGGAAAATGTCTGCGTCCAACCCATTGGCACGTATCCTGGACACACATAGACTGACTGGACCCAATTATAAAGATTGGCTCAGGAACTACAAAATTATTTTGGGTTTCGAGAAGTTAACCCATGTATTGGACCAGGACCCTCCCACCTTACCAGCCCGTCCATCCACTGAACAGAGAGCGTCTCTGGAAAAATGGATTAGACGAAGATAATAAGGCCAGATATTACATGTTGGGCTCGATGTCTGATGAGCTCCAGCGCCAACATGAAGATATCGGGACTGCTCGCCAAATGTTGGCTCACCTACAGGAGATGTTTGGTGAACAAAGTCGCGCAGCCAAATATCAAGTCACGAAATGACTTTTTAAGGCTAAGATGCGTGATGGGCAGTCAGTCCAAGATCACTGTCTGACAATGATCAAGGACATGGAAGAGCTTGAGAAGCTCGGTGTGAAGTTAGACTTGGATCTGCAGAATGATATTATTCTGCAATCCTTGACTGATGCATATGGGCAATTCATCATGAATTACCACATGCATAAACTTCAAAATTCCTTGGCCGAATTAATGAATATGCTGGTTCACCGCTGAGCTTTCTATGAAAGGTTCTAAAGGCTCAGTTCTTGCTATGGAATGGACTTCTTCCAAAAGAAAGTCTTATGAAAAGAAAAAAAGTCTGAAAAAGAAAAAAAAGAAGGTGGAAGGAACAAAGAAGAAGAAGGCAGAGCCGAAGAAAAAGGCCGATGTCAAAGGAAAGTGTTTCCATTGCAACAGCGACGGCCATTGGAAGCGGAACTGCCCTACTTACCTGGCCACCCTGAAGAACAAGAAGGAAGGTCCTTCTGGAGGTATGCTCGTTATTGAGTCTAACCTTACGGTTTCTTCTGCATCCAGTTGGGTGCTTGACTCTGGTTCTAGTGCTCATCTGTGCACTTCCATGCAGGGTCTTGAGGATAGCAGGAGGCTGAGGGATGGAGACATGATCCTACGCATCGGTAATGGAGCAAGAGTTGCTGCAGTAGCCGTGGGAACATACCCTCTTCGATTACCATCTGGTTTAGACTTAGTTTTGAAAGACTGTTATTATGTGCCTGCAGCTAGCAGGAATTTGATTTCTGTTTCATGCTTAGCACAAGAAGGTTATGTGATTCACCTTCTTTAAGGACCATTGTAACATTCTTTATGAAAGAAATAAAATTGCAAATGGTTTCCTTATTAATGGTCTTTATCAGCTACATATTGATGTACCTGTTCTAACTATCGAGCAAAACGTGAATGCCAAATGACCTAGGGATAGTCCAAACGACAGATATCTATGGCACCTGAGATTAGGTCATATAGCAGAAGATAGGATCAACAAATTGGAGAAAAATGGGCTATTGAGTCCATTGACTTCCGAGTCATATCCAACTTGTGAATCCTTGTCTTCAAGGCAAAATGACTAAACTCCCTTTTGTTGGACATGGGGAGAGGGCCACAGATCTCCTTGCCCTAGTACATACTGATGTGTGCGGCCCATTTGATGTGCCGGCTAGAGGCAATTTTGTCTACTTCATTACCTTTACCGATGATCTGTCTAGGTATGGGTATGTGTATCTTATGAGACACAAGTCTGAAGCTTTTGAAAAGTTCAAAGAATTCAGACATGAAGTAGAAAAACAAACTGGAAAACCCATTAAGGTTCTTCGATCAGATCGAGGAGGTGAATACCTTAGCCGAGAATTCCTAGACTATCTCAAGGAAAAATGGCATAGTCTCTCAATGGACTCCACCAGGAACACCTCAACTCAACGGGGTTTCAGAATGGAGAAATCGGACTCTATTGGATATGGTTCGATCCATGATGAGCTTCACAGACCTCCCTGATTTTCTTTGGGGACACTCATTGTTAACTTCAATTTATCTACTGAATAGGGTTCCCTCTAAAACCGTTCCTACCACACCGTATGAGATATGGCACGGTAAGAAACCAAGTCTGAGTCATCTCAGAATTTGGGGTTGTCCGGCTCATGTCAAAAGACAACAAGCGGACAAGTTAGAGTTTAGGTCCTTTCAGAGCTCGATTCATAGGATATCCTAAAGAGTCATTAGGATACTATTTCTACATTCCAGAAGACCACAATGTGATTGTGAGTCGACATGCCATCTTTCTTGAAAAATAGTTTATTCAAGATAGCGGCATTGGAAAGCAGATCAAGCTTGATGAGAAAGTCTCACAAGTACAACGAGCTAAGGACCAATTGGAACCAAATCAGGTTGAGCCAATAAGAACACTACCTCCTCCACCTCGTAGATCGGAAAAGAGTTTTCCATCCCCCTGAAAGATACTTAGGTATTATTTCAGAGGAAGTAGAGGAAATGTTCCTCATAGGTAATGGTGCTCATGGTGATGATCCCAAAACCTACAACGAGGCGATATCAGATATCGACTCCGAGAAATGGCTAGAGGCAATGCAGTCAGAAATTGACTCGATGCACTCAAACCAAGTCTGGACCTTGGTAGATCCACCAGAAGGTATAGTACCTATTGGGTGTAAATGGATCTTCAAGAGAAAGATTGGTGCAGATGGGAAATGTGGAGACATTCAAGGCTAGACTAGTGGCAAAAGGTTATAGTCAACGCGAAGGCATTGACTATCAGGATACCTTTTTCCCAGTGGCTATGCTAAAATCCATCCGCACATTGCTTGCCGTTGCAGCCTATTTCGATTATGAAATATGGCAAATGGATGTGAAAACGGCATTCTTAAATGGATATCTTGAGGAAGATATCTATATGGAACAGCCGCTAGGTTTCACATCCAGTGATACTGATCACAAGGTTTGCAAGCTGCAAAGGTCCATATATGGACTTAAGCAAGCATCTCGGAGCTGGAACACTCATTTCAATGATGTGATCAAAAAGTTTGGTTTCATCAAAAATGAAGAGGAACCATGTGTTTTCAAAAGGGTCAGTGGGAGCGCTGTTGTCTTCCTCGTATTGTACGTGGATGACATCCTCCTTATTGGGAATGATATTCCCATGTTGACAACAGTCAAATTATGGTTGTCCAAGGAATTCTCCATGAAAGACCTAGGTGAAGCATCCTTTATTCTAGGAATTAAGGTCTATAGGGATAGACCGAATAGGATGCTAGGACTTTCACAGAAGATGTACATAGAGGAAGTACTAAAGAGGTTTAGTATGGAAAACTCTAAGAGGGGATTAATACCCTTCAGACATGGTATTCATCTTTCCAAGAAGATGTGCCCCTAGCACACCTGAGGAAATAGAACGCATGAGCAAGATCCCTTATGCTTCTGCAATAGGGAGCCTCATGTATGCCATGCTATGTACACGACCTGATATAGCCCATGCTGTGAGTGTCACAAGCAGATATCAGTCAAATCCAGGTGAAGAACACTGGACTTCTGTGAAATGTATCCTTAAGTACTTGAGAAGAACTAAGGATATGATGTTGGTCTTTGGTAATGGAGAACTCCAAGTCCAGGGATACACAGACTCGGATTTCATGTCCGATATAGATGATCGAAAGTCGACATCTGGAAGTCTGTTTGTGTGCAATGGTGGTGCTGTCAGCTGGAAGAGTTCCAAGCAAACTGTGATAGCAGATTCCACCATGGAAGCAGAATATATCGCTGCATCAGAGGCTGCAAAGGAAGCATTCTGGTATAAGAAGTTTGCTGCAGAAATTGGAGTAATGCCATCAGATGCCATTCCTCTATACTGCGACAACAATGGCGCCATAGCCCTTGCTAAGGAGCCGAGGTCTCACCAAGAAATCCAAGCACATTGAGCGGCGATACCACCTCATCCGCGATTACCTCGAGAAGGGTTACGTCGAGGTCAAGAGAGTCAACTCCACAGATAATGTGGCAGACCCACTTACAAAGCCGTTGGGCCAGCAGAAGATCGAAGCCCACCTTGAGAAGATGGGACTTAGACTTGTAGCCAATTGGCTTTAGGACAAGTGGGAGATTGTTAGATATATGTGCCCTAGAAGCCAGAATTGGCTGACACTTGTAATACACTTCTAGGGGCAAAATTATAATTTTGACTATAATCAATAAAATGGGTTATTTTCTATCACATATGTGTATTTAGTGTCTGTGATACATCCTTTGAGTTAATGGTAATGATAATTCATATTTTCAAGAGTTGAAAATTTAAGACATGAATAATCATTATTAACTCATAAACATGCTCCCGACCATAGGATCATCACGAGGATGGTGATTGATCCGGAAGGTTGGTGTACGATCGCTTCTCTTTAGTAGATGAGTCTTGAGTCTACGGTGTGGAGACACCGGAGCGAGAGTACAGGTACTCGTTAGAGAATGAGGGCACTGAGCGTGACCACCTCGAGTAGTCATTAGGAAGTCTACCTTCTCGTCAATGACTGACTCGATGCTGCAGTAGTGTGTCTGGTTCTTTGACCTGAGATGCATCGGCAGTTCACCTTGAGGGTGTTATAGTTTGACTACACCATTACTCGGTCTCCTAGCCATATGGAACCCTGAGGTGTATGTTGGCTATAGCATGTTCATTGTAGGAACTGGATTGCATCAAGATGGGAATCTATCTACCTCGGTGGTAGAGGAGCAGCCCTATGATGATCATGAGAATCAAGTCCTGAAGCCCATGGCCATGGCAGAGTGAAATAATAGAAAGAGTTTCTATTTAGATTTTCACATTGGACTCGAATCGAATGATTACATCATATGACAGAGACTAGGGTTTGACGAGTTCACCTTAACCCTAATCTGATCGGGGCTCAAGATAGAAGAACTTAATCACACAGGTAGCTGCACCAAGAGGTTCGCATTCAGCTCTGATGGGTTGCCACCATATACTGCTAGGTGTCACTGGTGGATTTTGGGAGCAATTAGAATGATTTAGATGATCGATCATTCTAGCTGTTCGAATCAGAAGAGTTCTGATCCATCGAAAGGAGTTTCGATGATGTCGATGATAGAGATCATGACATATCCCATTACCATACAGAACTGAACCTAACTGGGTCACACAAACAAGGGTTTGAATCTGGTGATCATCAATTGAACTGATCTAGTTCAATTGATCTGAATGAGATTCAATTAGGTTCAAGGAAATCGTGCTAGCACTCGATTGAACCTAACGTTCTTCTTTTACTATCATAAATAAGTTATCCTGACTGAGCCAAAGGAGTTTATGCTCGATCAGAGGCCTTCACATGGTCTGACTGGAGCCTGTCCAGGTTAGAAAAGGGTTGTCTTATTTTGTAAGACAATACCTGCCATTTTTGGTCACCTGCCATTTCTTGTCCTTTGACTTTGGTCAAAAGTTGACCTTTGACTGGTCAAATTGACCATTGACACTTTGACTTTCTGACCACATGTGTCATGCACCTATTGGAGAGCTTTGGTGGGGGCCTGTCCTCCTACCAAAAACTGGCAAGGAGGAGGGCGCACGCCACCCACACGCCAAGGGTGGCGTGCGCCCAAGCTTGAGGCACCTAGGAGTCCTTATTGGACAGGGACTCCATGTCCTTATTGGATTCTGATTAGACTCCTCCTAAGAACCAACTTTGATTGGTCTTAGGCGCCATCTAAGGATGAATCCAAAGGACTCTTTTTCCACCAATCAGATATAGATCTGATTTCACAAAGGGTTGTGATTGGTTGGGATGAAGAGGAGTTGGATCACGCATAGTTTATAAATAAGACCCTGCGTCCAACTCAAAGAGGAGAACAATTCTCTACGCCCCAAGGCTACCTCTCTCTTCCTCCTCCATGCCAAGTTCATCTTCTCCCTCTCCTCTCCACGTCCAAAGAAGTTTGGGATCTCAATTGGTGCAATCTAGGAGAGAGAAAGATGACAGAAAGCTAAAAGGCTGTGCTGCTACAAAGGACAACTGCTGATCTTCGAAAGCTATTTTGAAGATCCTCCAAATCAGATTCAGATCTAACTTTTGGAGATGTGATAGAGAAGAAGAGGATCTCCAGATCCAGCCCAAGTGGATCCTGGTAGAGGCCAAGCACTTGCATGTTTAGATCAAGAACCTTTCGCTGCTTACAGGATCATCAACGAGTAATAGGATTATCCTACATCAAGGTAAATTAAATTTGATTTAATTTATCTAAATTTTATTTTAATTATTAGAATAATATGAATCAAATTTGAAACATTCTAGATCTGATTATGGATCAAAGAGAAAAAATTTTGAAATATATCTTTTGATCTGATCAGATCTGAACGAACCTGGTCTGAAAAATCAGGATTTTCCTTCAGCGGCCACATGCTGGGACGTATACATAGGGTCTGACCAAGAAGCACAAGCCTAACTAGAGCTAGGTGGAGTGCTTCTTTTGCAAGAAGTAGGAGAATTAAAAGAGGAACTATCCTTAGTACACTGCCACCCTGGATCTAAATAGGCCGAGGATAGCAAGTAGTTGCTGTGCAAGATAATTATATGATAACACCTTGCAACTTCTCAATTTATGATACTACTACTTGGGTATTAGATATCGGAAGCCTTTATCATATTTGTAATTTGATGTAGGATTTTTAGATCAATAGGAGATTTGGTGAAGGTGAGAGATTCCTGAATGTTGGAGATGGAAGACAAGTTTCAGTTCTAGCTTTAGGAATCATGAACTTTGTAATCAATTCTCATAAAGTTATTTTTAGTGATTGTCACTTTTGTCTAAGTTTTTTTATTAAATGAAATTTTGGTAAGCCTTTTAGCCAAGAACAATTATCAATTTTCAATACAAGAAAATTTTTGTAATATCATTTTGAAAGGTGTTACAGTTTGTGTTGGACAATTGAATAATGAAATATATCTATTATCACAGCCTATTAAAGTAGTCTAGTTTTCTAGTAAATGTCCTAGATTTGATGATGTATCAGAAATCTACCTTGGCACTGTAGGCTAGGTCATATTAACAAAAGTAGAATAAACAGGTTGGCTCAAGAAAGAATTCTTAAGGTCAGTGATTGTGAATCACTTTCGACTTGAGTCCTGTCTACTTGAAAAGATGACCAAGTCACCTTTTACTGAAAAAGATGAGCGAGCCATACTGATGTATGTGGACCCATGAGCACAAGTACTAAAGATGGATATTTCTACTTTATAATCTTCATAGATGACCTATCGAGGTATGGATATGTCTATTAAATAAAGCATAAGTCAAAGTTATTTGAAATGTTCAAACTATTTCATAATGAGGTAGAAAAGCAAACTGGGAGGAGTATTAAAACTCTTTGGTCTAACTGAGGGGATGAGTACCTTTCTAGTGATTTTCTGACATATCTTGAGGAGAATGAGATTCTCTCCTAATGGACGACTCCTGGAACATCATAGCATAATGATGTATCCGAAAGGAGGAATCGAACCCTGTTGGACATGGTTCGATCTGTGATTGGATTTGTCGATCTGCTAATCTCCTTATGGAGATATGCACTCGAGTCAACTTGTTATATTCTGAATAGAGTGTCGAGAAAGTCTATTTCTAAAATACCATATGAGATATGGACAGGATGTAAGCTAGTACTCTCGCACCTTAGGATTTGGGGGTGTCCAGCTTATTTCAGATGTTTAGCAATGGACAAGCTCGAACCTAGGTTGACAAGTGCAGCTTTATAGGGCACCCAAAAGTGACCAAAAGATATTACTTCTACCTAGTTAATGAGCAAAAAATATTTGTCAGTCTTAAGGCAGTCTTTTTAGAAAAGAAGTTTCTTGGTGAAGGGACTAATGCCTCTATGATTGAGCTTGAGGAAGTTCGACAGGTGGAAGAACCAACATAAGTAACTAAATCTGAATCAAATTTGATTCGATCAAACCCGAAGCCTACTGAACCTACACCCTTAAGATGATCTAGTGGAGTACCATGTCAGTCGGACAGATACTATGATTTCTTGATCCAAAATGGTGATCCTATTGAGCTCGATGAGAACGACGAGGATCCGATCACCTACATAGTACAATGTAGAGACCTGACTCTAGAAAATGGCTTGAGGCTATGCAATTCAAAATAGAGTCGATGAAGGTTAATGATGTATGGACATTGGTTGATCCATCTGAAGAGATAAAACTCATAGAATATAAGTGGGCTAATGGTCTAATAGTTATATTCCTCGGTTTGTATGTAGATGACATTCTCTTAATCAGGAATAGTGTCCCTGCATTATAGTAAATAAAGATTTAGCTATTGTCACAATTCTCCATGAAAGATCTGGGAGAAGCTTGCTACATCCTAGGGATGAAGATCTATAGAAATAGATCTAAAATATTGTTTGGGTTATCTCAGTCCACGTACATTAACACTATGCTGAAGAGGTTTAGCATGGAGAATTTCAAGAAAGGCTATCTACCGATAAGTCATGAAATTTCTCTCTCGAAGAGGGATTGTCCAACAATACCTCAAGAGAAAGAGCGTATTAGTAGAATTCCATATACTTTGATAGTGGATTCTATTATTTACGCCATAATATGTATGCGACCAGATGTGGCATACTCACTAGGGGTAGTGAGTAGATACCAATCTGATCTAGGAAAGAACCACTGGAAGGTTGTTAAAACCATCCTGAAGTATTTGAGAAATATTAAAGACCAGTGGCTTGTTTATGGTGAATCGAACTTGAAACTTGTAGGGTTTACAGACTCTAGTTTTCAGTCTGATCATGATGATAGCAAGAGTATATTGAGGTATGTATTTACCTTTAATGATGGTGCTGTCTGCTAGAAAAGATTCAAGTAGCATACTATGGCCGATTCAGTGTGTGAGGCAGAATATGTTGCTGCATCAGATGCTGCGAAAGAAGCGATGTGGCTGAAGAAGTTCATCACCAAGCTTGGAGTAGTAACCTCCCTCGATGGTCTAGTTCTACTCTTCTGCGACAACTCTAGAGCTATAGCTCAAGCAAAAGAATTGAAGGCACACCAGTGGATGAAGCATATTCTGCACTGGTTCCATCTTATCCGAGAGATCGTGGATCGAGGTGATGTCGATCTTCAAAAGATCGACAGAAAGAAGAACCTAACCAACCCATTCACTAAAGCCGTTGCGGTGAAGGAGTTCGATGACTTCAAGTCAAAGATGGATATACAATACTACACCGATTGACTTTAAGTCAAGTGAAAGATTGTTGGGAATAGTATCCCAAAGTCAATCATCAATCTGTTGATGATTGAACTATTTTATTTAATTATATATGAATTATTAATTGAATAAAAGTTATTCTAGCTTTTTCATCATAAATTTTTCATCTTCTAATGAACTCTTGGCTGCTGTGATGAAGTCCTTGTTAGATATGTGCCCCAGAAGCCAGAACTGGCTGACACTTGTAAGATACATCTAGGGGCAAAATTATAATTTTGACTATAATCAATAAAATGGATTATTTTCTATCACATATGTGTATTTAGTGTCTGTGATACATCCTTTGAGTTAAAGGTAATGATAATTCATATTTTCAAGAGTTGAAAATTTAAGACATGAATAATCATTATTAACTCATAAAATGCTCCCGACCATAGGATCATCACGAGGATGGTGATTGATCCGGAAGGTTGGTGTACAATCACTTATCTTTAGTAGATGAGTCTTGAGTCTATGGTGTGGAGACATCGAAGTGAGAGTATAGGTACTCATTAGAGAACGAGGGCGCTGAGCATGACCACCTCGAGTAGTCATTAGGAAGTCTACCTTCTCGTCAATGACTGACTTGATGCTGTAGTGGTGTGTCTGGTTCTTTGACCTAAGATGCATCGACAGTTTACCTTGAGGGTGTTATAGTTTGACTACACCATAACTCGATCTCCTAGCCATTCGAAACCCTGAGGTGTATGTTGGCTATAGCATGTTCATTGTAGGAACTGGATTGCATCAAGATGGAATCTATCTACCTCAGTGGTAGAGGAGCAGCCCTATGATGATCATGAGAATCAAGTCCAGAAGCCCATGGCCATGGCAGAGTGAAATAATAGAAAGAGTTTCTATTTAGGTTTTCACATCGGACTTGAATCGAATGATTACATCATATGACAGAGACTAGGGTTTGACGAGTTCACCTAAACCCTAATCTGATTCGGGGCTCAAGATAGAAGAACTTAATCACACAGGTAGCTGCACCAAGAGGTTCGCATTCAGCTCTGATGGGTTGCCACCATATACTGCTAGGTGTCACTGGTGGATTTTGGGAGCGATTAGAATGATTTAGATGATCGATCATTCTAGCTGTTCGAATCAGAAGTGTTCTAATCCATCGAAAGGAGTTTCGATGATGTCGATGATAGAGATCATGACATATCCCATTACCATATAGAACCAAACCTAACTGGGTCACACAAATAAGGGTTTGAATCTGGTGATCATCAATTGAACTAATCCAGTTCAATTGATCTGAATGAGATTCAATTAGGTTCAAGGAAATCGTGCTAGCACTCGATTGAACCTAACGTTCTTCTTTTACTATCATAAATAGTTGTCCTGACTGAGCCAAAGGAGTTTGTGCTTGATTAGAGGCCTTCACTTGGTCTGACTAGAGCCTGTCCAAGATAGAAAAGGGTTGTCCTATTTTGTAAGACAATACCTGGTGTGCGCCCAAGCTGGAGGCGCCCAGGAGTCCCTATTGGACAGGGACTCCATCTCCTTTCGGATTTTGATTAGACTTCTCCTAAGAACCAACTTTGACTGGTCTTAAGCACCATCTAAGGAGAAATCAAAGAGACTCTATTTCCATCAATCAGATTTAGATCTAATTTCATAAAGGGTTATGATTGGTTGGGAAGAAGAGGAGTTGGATCATGCATAATCTATAAGTAAGACCCTGCGCCCAACTCAAAGAGCAATTGAATTCCCCATGCCCCAAGGCTGCCTCTCTCTTCCTCCTCCATGCCAAGCCCATCTTCTCCCTCTCCTCTCCATGCCCAAAGTAGTTTGGGATCCAAGTTAGTACAATCCAGATGAGAGAAAGGCGATAGAAAGCTAGAAGGCTGTGCTGCTGCAAAGGACAACTGTTGATCTTCGAAAGGTATTTTGAAGATCCTCCAAATTAGATTCAGATCTAATTTTTGGAGATGTGATAGAGAAGAAGAGGATCTCTAGATCCAGCCTGAGTGATATCGGTAGAGGCTAAGGCACTTGCGTGGCTAGATCCAGAACCTTCCGCTGCTTACAGGATCATCAATGGGTAATAGGATTACCCTACGTTCAAGGTAAATTAAATTTGATTTAATTTATCTAAATTTATTTTAATTTTTAAAATAATAATAATTAGATCTAAAATATCTTAGATCTGATCTAGATCAAAGAAAAAAAATTTTGAAATATATCTCTTGATCTGATCAGATCTGAACGAACCTGGTCCGGAAAATCAAGATTTTCCTTCATTCACAAAGACTTGGAAGCACCAAGTTGGAGAATGTGAGCTCAGAAGTGGCACTCCCAAGTCTTAAAAATATGACAAGATAGGTCATGGGAAGACGAGAGCGAGCCGAAAGAAGAATTAGTCTCAATAGTAAAGTTTAGAAATTGGGCCAGCTCACTCTGAGACTGAGCCGGCTCAGCTGGAAACTGGGTTGGCTCAGTCCAGGACTGGGTCGGCTAGGTCTCAGAGAAAAATTCAGATAGAGAGCAGCATTTTTGGACTATTGACATGGTACACAACTAGGTCAGCTCAGTCTGGTACTGAGCCGACCCAGTCGCAGGTTAGCTAGCTCGGTCTGAAACTGGATCGGCTCAGTTTTTGTGAGTTATTATTTTATGTACATGGGTTGTTTGGATTTGGGGAGCTTTTCTATGAGCTTGGGCTTGACCCTTTGTAAAGTATATATACTGAAAATAGGTTAAGATTGTAAGTGTGCTGAAATATACTGAATAAAAGCTATTTACTTCCAAAAATCTCTTCTTCTTTTCTTCTCTATTTCTTGAATTATTTGATCATGCTTCCACATTAATCTCTGAGAAGTACTTTCTTGTTGCTTGGCTAATCATTGATAGCCACGTCGATCCGTCTAGGAAGAGTGCATATTCCCAACAGACCCATGAGTCGACCCCTATGCCATGAGTCGACCTCTGCAACAAAATTTTTTTTGCAATGGCTATTTTTTTCTTATTTTGGCAAGTTTTAATGATTTCTTTAATATCTCCAATGGCTACAAATCTTGCCCAGGATTCTCTCCTCTACCCATTGAAGATTTAAAATGCTTTAAATAGAAAAAAATACAAGAGATTGGTATGATTTAATTTCAGCCCTAAGCAAAAGTCATCTTCAAGCAAAGAAGCCTTCATTTCAAGTTCACCTACCTCTCAAGAGTTCTTTTAAATCTTCAACAATCTTGAGAAAAATTAGAGAAGCTTCCTCCATTATTGTGAAAAGTGTTCTTAAGGTTTTATTTGCTCATAGAGGGAGCTAAACTTGTATTTGATTGTCATTAAATCTTTTACTCTACTTTACTGTTTTGATTCAAATTTTGGGGGGATTCCAAAACTTGGAAAGGTTGATCCTAACCTTGAATTGGATTATATTGGGTTGGCTGTACTCAGAAAATAAGTATTCTAGTTTGGGATAGCTAGGGTTGGAGGTTTTCAATGGTGTATTCAGTTTGAATATAGTTAGTAGTTTTTAATTCCCAAGTAGGAGCTTGGGGAGTGGATGTAGGTGCAAGAAAAGCACCGAACCACTAAAAATCTTTTTTGTTTGTGGTATGCTTGCTATCTTTCTTTTCTTAGTTTGTTAAATTCTTACTCTCTAATCTTTTATATTTTTCTCTAACCTAAATCGCTTCACACATACATCTTGCATATCATCATTCAATCTTGATATCTTTAAATTAGCTTTAAAATTTTAAAAACTCAATTCATCCCTTCTCTTGAGTTGCATAGCTAGGCAATAGATCCTCTAGATATATTTTTCTCTAAGCTCTCTTTTCCTCCCTGTTACTTTGCTTCTCTGTTTTCTGAGTATTCCATTTCAGTTCGCCAGAGAACTGACTTGAACGTCGGAGAGTTCTGCCGAAGTCACACACCTTTGATTTGGATTTTATTTTTTAGGTTCCGTCGGCATCTTCGCCTTTCCAACTCTAGCTACCTCCAACGTCCTCATAGATTTCTGCACCAACAAATTATATATGAACGTACTAGGCTACTAGGGAACAACGATGTTGACAATTGTGCTTGCCAAAAGAGAACACTAGGCTCTTTTGCTAAAATTTGTCCAACCATTACAGAATAGCATCACAATCAAGCAGTCTCAAATCATACAAGTAATGGTAACATCCAGCTCTGGAGTCTATGGCATCTAGACATGACTATCTAATTATATATTGTAGTTCTGTGTGGTTATATAATCAACATTTTCATTTTGACGCATTCCAACATCCGTATTTTTGCAGGCTGTGCTGCAATTGTCTAGTTTTTTCATGGCTTATTTGAATATTCTTTATAGGGTTAGATCTTGTTGATAAGATGGAGAAATTTCTCTGCAGGACTCTATTATTTATAGAAGTAGTTTCGGTAGTGCTAA
The DNA here is from genome assembly GCA_006176705.1 of Cocos nucifera. Lineage (NCBI taxonomy): Eukaryota > Viridiplantae > Streptophyta > Magnoliopsida > Arecales > Arecaceae > Cocos > Cocos nucifera. The sequence continues at coordinate 576,135 of QRFJ01000252.1, forward strand.
TTAGAGATTGAAGATATTGAAACCCTGAAGAAGATTCCTGTGGAGACAACATCCTATGACAAACAATGGCAAGCAACTTGGCAGGATCATGCCGCTAGTGATTCCAAGAAGTACTCAAATTTTCTAAAATAAGTTTCTTCAGACTTTGTGCATTTTCACTTTGTCACTCTGCTTCTTGTATTGTGGGGATCCAAACTTTTCTTTGAAGATATTGAAGACAAGTGAATTATTGCGCTCAGAGCTCAATTAGTGCTATAAATCTCATTTCTTTAGAAGGCCAATTTCTCTTTAACCACCCATCAATGAAGCTTGCATTTGATCTATATTCTGCCATTTTTCCATTATTATTATTATTATTCTTTTCAGTAAATGCTAAAATTTGGTGCTATGTTAAATGAGCAGCAGCTATGTCATATTAGATAGTGCTGGATTGGCGAATTCAAAACCCCTCTCTGTACAAGTTTTATTGAAATATGTTGTATGAATTACCATGGTGCTTGAACATATACATCTTATGTGGCTTCATATTCTTTTGTAATCCTTACTATATAGAATCTTGTGTGACTATGCCAAATGCAAGCATACATACCCCATGCTTGGGATATTGAATCTTAGGTTTCAATATTAAAGATATGGGATTTGGTGGAGATCTGGTAGCATGAGAATGTCTTGATGATGTGGGGGAAAGCACGGGTGGCGATCATTACATTTGATTTAAAATTTGTATCGATATTTATTCTTTTATTCTTTATTTATAGAAATCTGGTCGACCTCTCTCGCTCCAATATTTTTTGGTTAATCCATATGCTTACGGAAGGAATAGGACGTTTTAGTACTCCACGTCATTCCACGCGGGTGTCCTATTTCTCCCACCTATTCGGATGAAGCCAACAAACCTCTCGTCGTAGTGGAAGCCCGTCTTCCATATGAGAGAGCCGTAGCCGAACACCCACATCACCATCTCGCTCGATCTCTCCCCCCTCTTTCTTGGTATCGCTTGTGGCTTAGCATAATCTCTTATTTTAGATAAAAATTAGAGAAAAAACATGTTTATTAAAGATAACAGAGATCATAAAAATGAAGACATCTTTGAAATGGGATGCATGTTTTCCGGTGTAAAGATTTATTTTCTATGTTTGATTATTGTTGACTCTACGGTTGATTTTGATAATTATAAAATATTAAGTAAAAATATTACTAATTATATATTTTAAGATTAAATATAAAATTTTTAATGCTCATATTGAAAAAATTATCTTTGGAAAAAAATTCTCTTAAGATATCAAGCCAAAGAAATTAAATGAAGAAATTTTCATAAATTTGGATCTCTCATTATGTAGAAAATTAATTGGAAAGGTTTCGAAAGTTGAATTGATAAATATACTTGAAGAAGGTCAAAACTATCATTTTATCAAGTTGGAGATCAAAACAATGTTATTCGAAAGCCTCAAGAGCAATAGAGAAGAATTCGGAATCTTTGGAGGTAATTTAAAAAGTTTCAGAAGTTGAATTGATAAAGATGCTTGGAGAAGATCAAAGTTATAATTTCATCAAGTTGGAGATTAAGAAAATATATTTCGAAAGCCTCAAGAGCAAGTAGAAAAGAATTCTGATCTTTTGAAGATAATTTCATAATTTTTGAAAGTCAAATTGCAAGAAAATCATATTTGGACAAAAAGGGACGACCCCTAGGTTATTTTCTTTTAAAATGGGTAGCTTGGCATGCTTTGACATGTTATTTTTGTATGGCTTCATAAAAGGGCCGACTCATGGATCGATCCCTAGTGAAAGGGTCAACCTCTGTTGCATAGAAATAGAAAACAGAAAGCTAAATTTTTTGAGTGTAGTCCAAGTGTTGACGCCAGAGCAAAGGTGTCAATCCCAGATTAAAAAGTGTCGATACCTGTAGAAAAAATTTTGACCCATGCAGAAAAAATGTTGACCCCAAGCATAGGATAGGCATAACGGCTAATTTTCTGCAGCTTTTCAAATAGCTATTTCTCCACTCTAATGGATAGTTCAAAGACTTTCAATAGCTAGAACTGATCCTCCAGCCATTATCAAGAGTATTAAAGGCTAGAGAAACACTTGAGAAGAAAGATTAAGGGATTTTAAAGAAAAATCTTTGTGAATTTAAGAGATTTTCATTGCACATAAAAAAGAGAAGAAAAAGAGAGAAACCAAACTTTAATTTCAGAGGACATTTAAGAGTTATCTTTCACAATATCTCAAGCAACCTCTCAGCATCATTTGAAGAGAAGTGAAGCTTCAAAAGAGCATATATTCAGCCACTTCTTCAAGCTTCAAAAAAAGTTCCTTTTCTTTTTGTTTTTGTGTTGAATTCTTATACTTATATTTTTATTTCTTTACAAGTTTCTTTAGAGGAAAGAAACTTGGGGATTAAGCTAGTCCAAACCGGTAATTGGATGGTGTAAATATTATGGTTGGTACTTCTAGGTTAAAATCAACTGGATTGATAGTGAACACAAAAAATTATTGGTATAGGATTGTGGTTGGTGAGCCTAGCAAAATTAACTGGATTTGTTTGTGATCCTAGGTTAAAACAAATATACTGTAATCTAGAGATTATAGTAAAATTTTCAAGAAGATAGCTTAGAGAGTGGACGTAGGAGCGGATTGCTCCGAACCACTATAAAAATCTTTATGTATTTGTAGGATATTTTCTTCTTCATTGCTTTATATATCTTACATATTTTAAATTACTAATTATTTACTGATTTAGTTTTAACTCTTGCTTAAACTCATTCACATTTGATTCTGTTGCATGCACTATTAATTTTTTATTAAATTGAATTATGCTAAGTTAGGCACACAATTGTTTAAAGCTAAATTTGGTCAAGATTTTAAAAGAATCCAATTCACCTTCTTCTTGGGTTGCTATCTTTGAAAAATAAGTGGTATCAAAGTAGATGCTCTGTTATTAATTATTGACCTAACAGTCAAGAGCCAAAGATCTTCCAATCCAAATGGAATCATTTCTTAATGAAGGTTATTCTATAGATAGACCCATAATACTTAATAGATCTAATTATACCTATTGAAAAATTAGGATGAAAATTTTTATATAAGTACATGACTATAGTCTATGGAGGATCATAGTTGATGGCTCACATACTCTTAAAGCATTAAAATAGTATGACAAAGAAATAGCCCGATTAAATGCTAAAGCCATGAATATACTTTGTTGCTCATTAGATATAAATGAATTTAACTTGATTTCTTCTTACATTTAAGTGAAAAAAATTTGAGAAAAATTGGAAGCAATCTATGAGGGAGCAAATAAAAAGAAAACATCAAGCTCTCAAAAAGAAAAAGAACCTCATCCCAACTCAGGCCTTATGGTATATGAGGATGAAAAGAAGAAGAAACAAACAAGAAAGAGAACAATGATTAAAGGAAAGCAAGGCAGAGAAGAAAATGAGAAAGAGGAGGAAGGTGTAGCAAGTTGTTGCCTCATGACTCAAAATGATGAGGTATATCATGAACACTCTTCTGAATTTACTTTTAATAAATTATATGAAACTTTCAATGAGTTAATGGATGAACATAAAAAGATAAGACTATAGAATGAAGAACTTAAAAAATCTAATCTTTTTTTGGCTGAACAAAAAGACAAGATTTTGAGTAAAAAAGAAGATCTTTTAAAAAATATAAAAAATATGGCCAAAGAGAAATTTTTTTTGAAATAAATTAAAATCTTAACTGAGGAAAAGAGAATCTTATAAAATCTAAAAAATTCTTGATTAAAAAAAAATATTTTAAAATCTAAAAAATCTATGATTAAAGAAAATCTCAAGTTGAAAAAAAAACTTAATAAACTAAGATTTTCTACTAAAGAAACTAGTAAATCTAAAAAATTTCTTTTAGAAAAAAATATCAAACTAAAGAGAAAGATTGAAAGCTTGAAGTCCATGATTGAAAAATTAATAATTATATCTCAAAAGCTTTAAGCTATATTAAACAATCAAAGGATTGTTTTTGATAAAGATGGAATTGACTATAATTTATTAAGAAAATAAAAATTTAACAAAAATATGTCCATAAAAGCTTCATTTAAAAATTTTTCAATTAAGTATTTTAAATGTAATAAAGTTGGCCACAAAATTTTTGAATGTAATATTAAAAGAAATGGCTAAACTTCTATCAAACAAATTTAGATTCCAAAAGAAATCATGAGCTCTAACCTCTATGGACCCAAGATGATTTGAATACCAAAAGTTAGCAAATGATTTTACAAATACATCAAGGATCCAATGAAATGAAGAGAAAAAATTATTATGGATGGATGTCTTAGAAATAAAATTGGATAGATGATGATGTTTGGTATAATCTAAACCTTCCTCACATCATACCATCAATATTTATCAAAGTTATTTTAATTGATGTTATTGTTTCTAAGATCTATCAATATGATTTTATATCCTTGCTTGAGATACTTTTCAATGTTCTCGTATATTGGTATGATTGATTAATTTTGATGTATATTATAATTTATATATTTTAATTTTTAAATTAATATGCTCTCTTCTATATATCATGCTATGAATTGAAATTATCTTGAAAATCAGTATGATTTAATTAAACATGATCTAATAGCTTCTTCTTATCAATTATTCATTTGAGAAACTTAAATCAACATAGGCTTAATTAACTATGAATGTCTTTGATCGCAAATAAAACTAGTTTTTGATATTCTCCTATAAAATATTTAAATATTAAAAGTCTCCAAAAAATTGCATGACCTAAGTACTTGAATATAAGACATTCAATCATAAAATATTAAGTGCATGAAGTATTAATTTGCATTGCATTATAGGTTGACTACTAACGATTTCAAAACTTTCTAGTTGAACTAAACTCATAAAGTTTTCATCTAATTTTTTCTTGATTTGATCTTATTTAATTTGATTATTGAAACTCTCTAATTGATTAATTTTTTGATCTCCAAAATTAACTTAAAAATCTTTCTTGATCATTGATTTGATTGCCTTTTTTATCTTAAAAAAGAATTTGTGAACATTCGTTAATTGATTTTTAAAATCGAATATGAAAAATGCTCCTCTTGAATCTTTTGAAGTAATATCATGCAAAATATTTTAAGGAAGCTATCATTTGATTTTAAAGTCAAATATTTAAAGAAAACTTTAGTTTTATTTAATTGGTATCGGATAGCTTATAATTTGGCATATATTTTATTGATTTATCTTTTAATAAAAATAAAAAAAATATTTTTATCTCAAATCTAAATTCTCGATATTACATCATATGAGATAAATACAAGAAGTTCATACATTTTCTAAACTTAACTATCTGGTATTTCATAAGAAAAGAGATTAAATGACCATTTAAAGAATAATAGAATATCTATTCATAATTTGACTTGAATGATTTACTGATATCAATTTAAATTAATTTATCATTTTAAATTCTTAAAATTATTTGATTTGAATCAATGTAGCTTTATCACTTCAAAACTAAAACAATCGATATTAAATTTTTTTTGGAAAGTTACTATTTCAAAATATCTAGTATGAAGCTGAATTTGTAAATTAATTTTTTTTAATCTTTAAGTGATATCAAACTTTTAAGTAAATCATTAATTGATCTGAATTTTAATTCTATTGATATCAAATAGAATTTACTTTCAATAGATAAATTTAAAAATTAATCTTCTCTATCACTTAAGTGGTATCAATTTTTTTAAGAAAATTATTATTTGATCTAAATTTTAGTTCAATTGGTATTATGATAATTATTATTTGGTTTGAACTTCAAAACTCTTAGTATCAAGATTTTCATAATTGCTATCAAACAGCACATCATTACCTTGCACTCTAATGCCTTATCTTTTAGTAAAAAGAGTAGAAAAGTATCTTTGTCTCAAATCTAAGTTTGCATATCCATAGTTTTAATATGATATTATTTGAGATAAATTATAAATATTTGATATCTTTTCTAAACCCAATGTATAATATTTCTTGAGAAATGAAAGAAATATTTTTGAAAAAATTAAACATATCCCTTAATGATTTGCTTTGAATGATATATCTAAATTTCTAATTTTGAAAGGATCTATATATTCCAAATTTGTAAAGTTCAAAGAAATAAACAAAAATTTCTTTAAAATGATACAAACCAATAATTTCTCAAAAATTTATCACAATTGGTATCATAATTTATATCAAATAGTCAATTTTGCCTTGAATTCCATTTCATTATCTTTTGGTAAAAGAAAAGTCTTAAATTTGAATTTTCATGATCATATTCTTACTATTATATTATTTGAGATAAATTCTTGAGATATATTTTTGAATGATCTGATTTAGTATTAAAAGAAGAAAAGTATTTTCAAGACTATATTATTCATAATTTTTGAAGTCCAGAATTTTTTTAATTAAAATTAAGAAGTATATATGTATCTATATTTTTTAGAAAAGAAAAAACTCTTGATCTAAATTTAAAAGTAAAATCCATGTTGTATTTTTTTACAAAAAAGAGAGAAAACATTAAAAAAGATATAATCTTTTAATAGAAAATATACTTGAATTTAAAAATCTAAATTTAAAATTAAATAATCTAAATATTTAAATTTAGCATTAGTTAAGTTCATATTAAATATTCTTAATTTAAAAGATAGAGAGAGAAAGTAAAATTTTTAGTCTTAAAAGATTACTTGATTCAAATTATCTTGACATAAAGAAGAGAATTTATTTAAGATGAATTGAGTACTAAATTGATAATAATTAAAGTTTAATATGGTATCAAATTAAAGATGCTCAACTTGAAAGAAAAAGAAGAAGTAATAAAAATTGTAAAGCTTAAGTATGCAAATTTTAAAAAAAATAAATTTAAAAAAAGATAATACTAAAGAATGAATATATATATATATTTTTAATTTGATAATCTAAATTTAAAATATGCTTATATTGAAATAAAGAGGAAGAGAAAGTTAAAAAATGAATTAATCCATCTATTAGTATGAAAAATAGAGAAAGAGATATTTTTTGATTTTATTTGATTAAAAATATTAATAAATTTTTGATCTAAAATTCTTAATCAATTATCTTATTTTGAGCATTAGTGATTTTAAATTTTCCATCCAATACTTTATAGTCTTTTCAATTTATACTTTCATGTATTTATTCAATTTGATTTACTTGATTTAAAGTGCTATTAATTTAAAATAGTATTAAAAAAATAGATTATTTTTTAATATTAAAAATTATTTAAAGTGATATCATTAATATGCTAATTTCATATTTTGATTTGCATGATTATTCTTGATAATTGATTGGAGTTAAATTAAATTGAAAACATATTCTTACTCTAAGAAATAAATTTTTAAACTTAATTTTAAAATTTATTTAAAAATTTGAATTTGATACTAAATTTTTGATGTGCATTATAAAATTTTTATAAATTATTTATATTAAAATAATTTTTATTTAAAATAATAAATTTAAAAATATGACTATCATTTGCTTTGATACTATTTATTTTATTTTACTCGATATATTTTCAATACATATCTTTTTTGAAATTAATTGACTAAAATTCTTTAAGAAAATAAAATATTAAATATTAAAGTACGTATTATGCTTGATTTTATGTTCAAATATTTTAAAAATCTTTATTTCTCTTTAAGCTTAAAAGTGCATATTTAAAAATTTGATTAAAAATCCTATTCATTCAAAAAGGAGGAGAGCCTTTGATATTTAAATTCAAGCTAATTTTTAAAATTAAAATAAATTTTTAAACTTATTATGAGTTAAAGGATAAATTTTCAAACTAAAAATAATTTATTTAAATTAATTTTTTAAAATTTGATATATCTCTCAATTTAATATCTTGATATTGATTTTGATGATTTTTTTATTCTTTTCTATGAGCTTTTTGATGTTATCAAAAAAGAAGAGAGGAATATTGAGTATATGCTTAATAAATTAATACTTAAGAAACTCAGTGAATTTCATAGTTGAAATCTTAATACTCATTGATTTGAATTGAAATATTATTTTGACATGAGTATATGAATTATGTGAAACATTATTTATGATATATAATTTGGATGGCTCATTTTAATTAATATAATTAAAAAAAAAGTTTTCATAAATTTGGATGGCTCATTTTGAAGAAAACTGATTTGAAAGATTTTGAAAGTTAAATTGATAAAGATGCTTGGAAAAGATCAAAGCTATCATTTCATCAAGTAGGAGATCAAGACAATATTATTCGAAAGCCTCAAGAGCATTAAAGAAGAATTCAAAACATTTGAAGGTAATTAAAAAGTTTCAAAAGTTGAATTGATAAAAATACTTGGAGAAGATCAAAGTTATAATTTCATCAAGTTGAAGATCAAGAAAATATATTTCGAAAGCCTCAAGAGCAAGTAGAAAAGAATTCTGATCTTTTGGAGGCAATTCCATAATTTTTGAAAGTCAAAATTATAAGAAAATCAAGTTTGGAAAAAAAAAAAGATGACCTGTAGATCATTTTTTTTTGAAATGGGCAGCTTGGCATGTTGTTTTTGTATGGCCTCAAAAAAGGGTCAATCCATGAAAGGGTCGACCCATGGATCGACCCCTAATAAATGGATCGACCTCTGTTGCATATAAACAGAAAACAGAAATCCAAATTTTTTGAGTGCAGTCCAAGTGCTGACCTCTAAGTAAAGATATCGACCCCAGATCAAAAAGTATCTACACCTGCAGAAAAGGTGTCGACCCATGTAGAAAAGGTATCGACCCCAAGCACAGGATAGGTATAAAGGCTAGTTTTCTGTAGTTTTTTAAATATCCATTTCTCCAGTCCAATGGCTAATTCAAGGTTTCCAATAGCTAGAACTGATTCTCCAGCCATCATCAAGATTATTAAAGGCTAGAGAAATAATTGAAAAGAAAGATTAAGAAATTTTAAAATAAAATCTTTATGGATTTAAGAGGTTTTCATTGTACATCAAAAGGAGAAGAAAAAGGAAGGAACCAAGTTTTAATTTCAGAGGGCATTCAAAAGTTATCTTTCATAACATCTCAAGTAATCTCTCAGCATCATTTGAAGAAAAGTGAAGCTTCAAAAGAGTATATATTCAGCTACTTCTTCAAGCTTCAAAAAGAGTTTTTTTATTTTATTTTTATGCTAAATTTTTATACTTGTATTTTTGTTTCTTTACAAGTTTCTTTGGAGAAAAAAAACTTGGAGATTAGGCTAGTCTAAGCTGATAATTAGACGGTATAAAAGTTATGGTTGGTGCTCCTAGGTTAAAACCAACTGGGTTGATAGTGAACTTGAAAAACTATCGATGTAGGATTATGGTTGGTGAGTCTGACAAAACCAGCTGGGTTTATTTATGATCCTGGGTTAAAATAAATATACTGTAATCTAGAAATTATAGTGAAATTTTCAATAAGATAGCTTGGAGAGTGGACGTAGGAGCGGATTGCTCCGAGTCACGGTAAAAATCTTTGTGTTTGTATGGTGTTTCTTTCTCCATTGCTTTACATATCTTGCATATTTTCAATTACTAATCATTTGCTGATTTAGTTTTAACCCTTGCTTAAACTCATTCACATTTGATTCCATTGCATGCACTATTAAATTTTTATTAAATTGAATTAAACTTAGTTAGACACATAATTATTTAAAGTTAAATTTGGCTAAGATTTTAAGAGAACCTAATTCACCCCCCTCCTGGATTGCTACCTCTGAGCAACAATCATTTTAAGGTGTTTGGAGTTTGGGGAGTTAGGCTAGAGAGCATTGAAGCATGACGTTTAGGGTTCGTTATTTTGTGGATAAAAAATTTACTGAGAATCTATATTTTCTTATGTAAATACTTTTCAAGCAATAAGAAAATAATTTACTCATGTTCTTTTACGAATGGGAAAGTGGCTTCAAAATTTATTATGCATGTTTCTTGCATTACTATTTTTTTGTATAAGTTATTAAAATTTATCCATATTTTTTATAATACCTATCGGGGGTAAATCAGTCTCTGTCGAAGATCTTAAGACTTGGAAGCCATGATTAGAGAGTTAGCCGCCATCTCTGCAAATTTTGAACCCTATTGTGTTGCCCAGCAAGACAACCCAAGAAGGGGGGGTGGGATGAATTGGATTTTTCAAAACTTAAAACAAGTTAGGTGCTGTTTTTCAAAAATAAGTGATGTGATGGTGTATGCTTTAGTTCTAAGTATGCAGAAATATAAAAATATAAATGCAATGGAATGAAGTAAATAAGGTAATCATAAATACTAAAAAATTTATAGTAGTTCGGTGCTCCTTGCACCTATGTCCACTCCCCAAGGCCCACTTGAGAATTTTATTGTAATCTCTTCAAGAATATAGTTGGATAGTTTTTCAAGGTTCACTATCCAAAATCTAGTTGGTTTTTACACCGGCTCACCAATCACAACCAACTCCCAAGCCAATCCTTGGCTTACAATCTAATTTTCAGGCTTGGATAAGCCTTCTCCTTAGCTTCAAAACTCTATTGTAGCTAAGTTATAAGAAAGAGGAAAGTTGAATAACAAAAATGAATAAAAATCTCTTTTGATGAGCAAATAAGTCGATGAAGCTTTTTGGAATCTTCTTGGAGGGAGGATTTTGAATTGTTTGAGCTCGTCTTCTTACAGAATGGAATCACTTGATTTGATGTTTTTGGAGTTGGGAGTGGAATGTTCTGTTTTTGGACTCTTTCTCTTTACTTTTTGATTTCTTTCAATGATCTTATGTTCATGTCTCTTCCTCCAGGTGTTTTGTCAGTAATTTTCTATGTTTGGAAGGTTGGAGAATCTTATTTGACTGTTAGAGAAGCAAAAATGATCATTTGAATCCAATCTGTACAGTTCTGGACAGTCTGCAGAAACTAGCTGTTGGAGCTCATGGAATGTTCTCTTTTTGGACTCTTTCTCTTTACTTTTTGATTTCTTTCAATGATCTTATGTTCATGTATCTTCCTCTAGGTGTTTTGTAGATAATTTTCTATATTTGGAAGGTTGGAGAATCTTATTTGACTGTTGGAGAAGCAAAAATGATTGTTTGAACCCAATCTGCACAGTTCTAGACAGTCTGCGGAAACTAGTTGTTGGAGCTTGAGTCAACTGCTCGAGTCAAATCTCAAGTTGACTCGAGCCTCAGCTCAAGGTCTTTCGCTCTGCTTGTTTCTCTGCTTGAGACTTTTTACTCTGCTCGATCCTTAGCTCGTGGACCTCGAGTCAACTCGAGCCTCCACTTAAGACTATGCCCAACTTTGCTTCAAAATTATCGTCTTCTATATTTCTCCCGAGACTTCGACTCGAGAACCTTGAGCCTCTGCTCGAGACCTTGCCCCAAAATCACCACACTCTGGACTTTCACTAAGACTTCGACTCGAGAACCTTAAGTCAACTCGAGCCTCTACTCGAGACTGTTCCTTCTGAAACTTTTGCGTGCCAGTCTGCATATCAGCTCGAGCTGAACAACGAGTCGAACCTTGAGTCGACTCGTGGGCTTCTTATGTTGAAAAATTTAAATTTTTCCAACAATTTTTCTCTTGAATTCTAATTTTGGGATATCTTTTTCAAGCCTTATTTCAAGTGTGATTTATGCTCCAAATGCCTCCAACTCTTCTCTATCAATTTCCAAATGCACTTATATGGATGATTTATTTGGTACTTTAAAATGCATCCTGAAACATGATCTCAACAACTTCATTAGTTCAAATATATACTCAAATATTTTGTTACTCATCAAAATCAATCCTTGGAGTTAACAATCTTCTCCTTTTTGATGATGACAAAACTTTGAGTATATGAGCAAGAAATGTGCAATAATAATACATTAAGGATATTTTCAATAGATTAATGATTTAATCATTTTTGTATTTCCATATTTGTCTCCCCCTCAATTTATGCTTGCATTTTTAATATGTCTTTTCAATTCAAGGTTAAGCTTTTTGCTTGTACTCATTGGAATGGTAAATTATCAGCATATATCCATATGTGTATGCCAAGCATTATTAAACATTCATACATAGAGTGTGTATCATGGCACAAACTCCAAACTTATAATGCACATCATATATGCTGAAAATTTCAATCCTTAACATGTTCATGCTTAACACATTCAAGCTGAAAATTTTTACCTTAACACATTTATGCCGAAAATTTTAGATTTAACACATTCAAAGTGAATGAATAGTGGATGAATTTTAACATATTCAAAGTGAATGAATTCATGCTCATATACATATTACTCCCCCTTTTTGTCATCAATCAAAAATATAAAGTTAAGGCAAATGTTCAAAACGAGTGTAAGAGTAAGTGATCATGAGTTTCATTGCATTAACAAAATGAGTGTGTTAAGCCACCAAAACACACTTTGATATAATGAAACATCAAGTTCAAAGCAAGACCAGGTTAAGCAAGTTTACATCTATAAGTGCCAAGTAAATAGAGTCAAATACAAACACAGAGTCAAATACAACCATATGCTCCTAATACATAGATCTAAGTACAAGAAGTGGATAGACACTAGAGCCTATGAGGCTACTATCATCAGATGGAATCTCTAATGTCTAAAATGAGGCTTATGAGGTAGAAGGTCTGGCTCTCTTGCTCTGAGTCCTAGCAGAAGGTCTGACTACTTGCGAGGGAGGAGGCCTTTCATGAGTGTAGACTCTGAGTGGTGGTCTGCTCTCACTCGTAGATATCTGGGTGGTCTGACCAGGTGACATAGGTGGAGGAGGTGGAGGTCGTGGCATGGCTGCCCTAGCCACGGCATCTGCTACTACTGCTGCTGGTATTGCATCTGGAGCGAGTCTCTCTTTTTTGCGATCAAACTGCCCATGGCTCCAAGTACTTAAATAATGCCCTGCTGCTGTGCCTGACCCAAGCTACTGATCGCTACCATTATCTTAGTGCCTCTAGACTCAACGCTCCCCCTGAGCTGAGCAAGCTCCTCAGTAATACTGGAGTGATCAGTGGGTGTGCCATGTGCGTGCTCCCTCTGCTCCAGAGTAGTAAGCCTCTGAGAGATAGTCCTTATCTCAGTCTATATAATCTCTACTCTCTCAGACAATCCCTGAATCTCTCTACTGACTTTGATAGATATCATATCTGCCAGTCTCTCCATAGGTGGAGAGTCAGCAGCTGGTGTCTATGGGAACCTCTCCATGGGTGGAGCTCGAGGTGTCATAGGTGTACCGGGATCAGTGTCAGGTGCATCTCGGGCTGCCATTGGAGTAGAGGGCTCTCCTGCCTCTACAACTCTGGATGCTCTCCTCTCTTGATCAAAAATATTCTTGACCCATCTTCCATCCTCTACGTGATACTGCATTTTGGTCAAGGCTCTCATGTCATATACATCATAGTGAGACTGCTTCTTACTTGCTTCATTTTCTAGTGACACTCTAGCAGTCTCAAAGATCCTAGTCAGGGCCATGCCATAGGGTAAACACACTTTATTTCTAGATGTTGCCTCTCTCATTTGATGCATCATAATGCCAGGTAGATTTATCTGAGTTTTCTGAACCATCAAATACATCATGCATAGCTCTCTTTCAGACACAAAGTCATGTCTACCTAATTTCAAAATAAAAATTTCACTGATGATATGATGAAGAACTCTCATTTTCACTGATAGTGTGGGTGCCAGTACATCTTCTATAATATCATCTCTGCCTACAATTAGTCTCAAACTCCTCTTTTTGTCAGATAATTTATCAGGCACAAAACCTTCTTTTATGATACCAAAAATCTAAGCCAATCTCTCATCGATCACTTCAATTTGTATACCTTTGATTGTGCTTACAATTTCAAGAAATCTTCTTTTAAGATTTTTATAGAACTCTCTAAGCAACTTAGGGTACATGGGGATATCCATTGTGCAGAAATTTCTCCACCCCATCCTACCAATCCAAGTCCCAATAGAAAAATTATAACTTTTAAAGAAATCAAAATCAATTCTCCTCCCCATTGCAATAGCTCTAGTGGCCATCCTACCGATAGGTGAAGGTGGTGGAGGAGGTGAGTTTGGTATACCTTGATCCTATTGAGGTTCTTCCTAAATGGATTCTTCCTGAGTAGGTTCTTCCTGAAAGGGTTCTTCGGAGGGTTAAGAAACCTCAGATGGTTGGGATGTCACCCATTCCATTTGGGCTTTCCTTCTCCTCTCCCATTCTTCGGCTCCATGGATATTACAAACTTTTCGACACTCCACACCTTTCTCCAACCATTTTATCCAAATTCGATTCCTAACTTTACGAATCGAAGGAAAGAGGTGGTAGGGAAGCAAGCAAACACTGTTAGATTAAGTTTGGGAGGATGAGAGGCCCTTTGCTCGCTGAGACGAAGAATCTCTAGGGCATCGCAAATAGTCACAGGTCCATTTTAATCACCTATGGCCTTGACCCTCGAGTTGACTCGTGGTTTTGAACTAGTTTGCTCGAGTCGACTCGAGCAATAGTTCTGAAACTTCTAGAGTTTCATAGAAGATTTGATATTCAGATAATATTTAGTTATTTTTTAAATATTAATTATTAATTTTATACATAATATTTTAATTCTTTTGTGTTTAATTTGATTTACTTGGAGATTTGGAGAATGAAATTTAATTAGGTTGGTAGCATAGTCCTAAGTCTCTTTTAATAATACTAAATTTTTCTTCACTCATGGGTTTTGTGAATATGTCAGCTAATTGTTTATCAGTACTAATAAATTTAAGCACCACATCATTATTTTATACATGATTTCTTATGAAGTGATGTCTTATCTCAATATGTTTGGATCTTGAGTGTTGAATTGGGTTCTTGGTTAAATTGACTGTACTTGTGTTGTCACATCTTATGGGTATCTAATTATGTTTGAATCCAAAATCTTCTAATTATTATTTAATCTAAAGAATTTATGTACAATAGCTCCCAGCAGCTATATATTCGGCCTCGATCGTTGAGAGTGCTACTGAGTTTTGTTTCTTACTAAATCAAATAATTAAATTTACTCCTATGAATTGATATGTGCCACTAGTGCTTTTTCTATCAAGTTTGCACACAGCAAAATCAGCATTAGAGTAACCAATTAATTCAAATTGAGATGCTTTATTATACCATAGTCCTACATTAAGTGTCCTAGATAAGTATCTAAAGATTCTTTTGACAGCAAGCAAATGTGATTCTCTAGGGTCTGATTGATACCTAGCACACATGTAAATACTGAATACTATATCTGACCTACTTGCAATAAGATAAAAAAGTGAGTCTATCATACCTCTATATAATTTTAAGTCTACTTTCTTATCTTTTTCATCTTTGTCAAGTTTACAGGATGTACTCATTGGTGTGCCAATTGGTCTTGAACTCTCCATCCCAAACTTCTTGAATATTTTTTTTGTATATTTTATTTGGTTGATGGAGATCTCTTCTTCATTTTGCTTGATTTGAAGTCTGAGGAAGAAGTTTAACTCTTTCATCATGCTCATCTTGAACTCATCTTGCATTAGCTTAGCAAATTCTTGATAAAGAATTTTATTAATGGCACCAAAAATAATATCATCCACATAGATTTATACAACTAATAGATTCTCATCTTTTTTAAAAAAAATAAGATTTTATCAATATTTTCTCTAGTAAATTCATTATCTAGTAAGAATTTACTTAATCTTTCATACCAAGTACATGGAGCTTGTTTTAGACCATACAGGGCTTTATATAATTTGAATACATGATTTGGAAGTGCATGATTTTCAAATCTAGGTGGTTGTTCAATATATACTTCTTCTGCTATATAATCATTAAGAAATGCACTTTTTAAATCCATTTGGTATAATTTGAAGTTCATGAAATATGCAAAAGCAAGCAATAGTCTAATGGCATCTAATCTAGCTACAGGAGCAAAGGTTTCATCAAAATCAATGCCTTTTTCCTGATTATATCCTTTTGCTACTAATCTAGCTTTATTTCTTATAATGGTTTCATGTTCATCTAATTTATTTCTATATACTCATTTAGTTCTAATTATTGGATGGTCAGTTGGTCTATCGACTAGGATCTATACTTTGTTTCTTTTAAATTGATTTAATTCTTCTTGCATGGCATCTATCCAATATGGATCATTTTCAGCTTCTTCTATTAATTTAGGTTTAATTTATGAAACAAAAACTATGTAATTATTTATATTTCTAAGATAAGATTGTGTTCTTATCCCTTATGATGGATCACCGATTATAAGATCTTTAGGATGTTCATGTGCAACCTCCATTCTTTTGGTAGCTCCTCTCTTGGACTGCGAGAGGACTCATCATTCTTCTCTTCTTCATTATTTTGAGGTGGAGCATCCTTGAGTGTTAGATTGTCCATCTTGTCATGAAGATTTTCTGCATCCTCATCTAAAGCATCTTCTTTTCTAATAGATTTGTCATTATATTCATCAAAGATAACATGTATTAATTCTTCAACAATGAGAGTTTTTTTGTTGAAGACTCTATATGCTTTGCTTGATGAGGAGTATCCTAAGAAGATATCCTCATTGGATTTGGCATCAAATTTTTTTAGGTTATCTTTTTCATTTTAAGTATGAAGCATTTGTAACCAAACACATAAAAATAGTTGATATTTGATTTTCTATCTTGCCAAAGTTCATATGGGATTTTCTTTAACATAGGTCTTATTAGAACATGATTTAATGTGTAACGTGCAGTGTTTATTGCTTTAGCCCAAAAATATCTAGGTAAATTACTTTCACACAACATAGTTCATGCTATTTCTTCTAGTGTTTGATTTTTTCTTTCTACTACTATATTTTGTTGTGGGATTCTAGATGCTGAAAAATTATGATTAATTTTTTTTTATTATAAAAATTCTCAAAGTACTAATTTTTGAATTTTGTACCATGATCACTATATATGCAAACTATTAATGTATTCTTTTCATTTAAAACTTTTCAATAAAATTTAGAAAATGCATTGAAGGCTTCATCTTTTTATGCTAAAAATATTACCCAAGTGAATCTTGAAAAATTATCTACAATTACAAGATTATACTTTTTACCTCCTAGATTAGTGGTCCTTGTGGATCCAAATAAATTCATGTGTAGTAATTTTAAAGGTCTAGAGGTTGAAATCATTCCTTTTGATTTGAAGGAATTCCTAGTTTGCTTTCCAAATTGACATGCATCATAAATTCGATTCTTTTAAAAATTTAGTTTTGATAATCCTCTTATAAGATCTTTTTTAATTAATTTTGAGAGTAAGTGCATATTAGCATGACCTAATCTACGATGCCACAACCAAATAGTTTCATTAACCTTGGCATCCATTGCCACTAGATATTGACCATTCTTCATGTGTAGATCATCAAGATCTACCATGTAGACATTGCTATATCTATGTCCTATGAACCTGATACTATTGTCATTTGGATTAGAAACAATACATATTAGAGAATCAAAAGTTACTTTGAATTTCTTATAACAAAATTGACTAATGCTAAGTAAATTATATTTCAACTCATCAACTAGCAATACATTTTAAATAGAAGTAGGAGTGATACGAATGTTATCGATGCCAATGATACGTCCCTTTTCATTATCATCAAATGTAACTACTCTTCCTTCTTTAGGCTCAAAAGTGATAAATTAAGATTTATCATCCGTCATGTGCCTTGAACAACCACTATCAAGATACAAAAGTCTTTTCTTATCTCGGGCTGCAAGACACTCCTACACAAGAAAATTAAGTTGAGTTTTTAGGTACCCAAGTCATCTTGGGTCCTTTAAGATTAATGCTCATGGTTTCTTTTGGAATCCAAACTATTTTAACTATTTTTCTATTTAATTTTCTAAAATCATATGCATAAGACTTATGATCAATTTTGCTACAACAAAAACATGAGATATTTGAGGTAGAGTTTGATGAGGCTTTAACAAATAGATTTTTGAATAGTTTTTATTTCTTATGAGATTTAAATCCTAATCCAGCCTTGTTAAAAATAGCTCTTTGCTCATTTAGTAGCATATTTAATTTTTTGAAACTATAGATAAATCTTTCTACAAATGGTTTGATTTTTACTAGTTCATCATTCAATTTCTGATTTTCATTAGTAAGCAAATTTAGTTTTTTAGAATTTTTTTTTTCATAAGTTCTAAATTTAAATTTTTCAAATTTTTATTTTTCAAAGTTACTTTTCTATATTCAGCCATAAGTTCAGAAAAAGCCTCTTGTAACTTATCAAAAGTGAAATCTAAGGAGTTTTCAGCATTTACCTTCTCATGATGTGCTATCAGGTAAAGAATGACTTCTTCTTATGATTCTTCCTCGGAGCTAGAGTTCTCACTATCACTCCAAGTGGCCATCATCATCTTCTTCTTGAGCTTTTTGGATGATTTTTTGAGAAGAAGGCAGTCCATCCTAAAGTGGTTGGATTTCTTACACTCGAAGCAAATTGGTAGCTCTTTCTCTTTCTCCTTACTTGGTTCATCTTTGAAGGTCTTCTTCTTGAATTCTTGCTTTTTCTTTCTCATAAATCTCTTAAACTTTTTTGCAATCATGGCCAAGTCTTCTTCTTCCTCCTCTTCATCAAATTTTTTACTCTCATCATTCTTGGGAGTAGTTGTCTTAAGAGCTATGGTCTTTTTCTTCTTGATTTTCTCCTCCATGTTTTGCCTCATATTCAATTCATGAGTCATTAAGGACCAAGAAGCTCTTCCAATGGTAGCTTGTTGAGGTCTTTAACTTCTTAGATGGCAGTGACTTTTGCTTCCAAAGCTTTCAGAAGTGACCTAAGAATTTTAAGAACAAGCTCACTATTAGTGTAAGATTTATCCAAGCTTTTTAAACCATTGATAATATCGATAAATCTAGTAAACATTTCAGAAATAGACTCATTTGACTCCATTTTAAATAATTCATATCGATGGACAAGCATATTTATTTAGACTCTTTTACTTGATTGGTACCCTCATGGGTAACCTCTAACCTATCCCAAATCTTTTTAGCTGAAGCACAAGTAGAAATTCTATTGAATTCATTAGGGTCTAAGGTACAATATAGGATCTTTATGGCCTTAGCATTTCTATCATTTTCATATCATGCTCATCCTAATCCTCTTCTGGTTTGGGAACATCATTATCCTCTATTTTGATTGTGGGAGTGTGTGGGCCTTTGATTATCACTCTTCAAAGTTGATAATCAAGTGCTTGAATATAAATACACATGCGTGCTTTTCAATAAGTGTAATTTATTCCATTGAACAAGGATGGATGATTGGTCGATTGCCCTTCAGTAAGAGATGCACTCATATGGGTTGCCATTTGATCTTAACTCTTAATTGTTAAATCAAATAAAGTGAGTACCAAGCTCTGATACCATTTGTTGCCCAGCAAGACAACCCAAGAGGGAGGGGTGAATTGAGTTTTTCAAAACTTAAAATAAGTTAGGTACTATTTTTCAAAAATAAGTGATATGATGGTGTATGCTTTAGTTCTAAGTATGTAGAAATATAAATGCAATAAAATAAAGTAAATAAGACAATCACAAAGACTAAAAAAATTATAGTGGTTCGGTGCTCCTTGCACCTATGTCCACTCCCTAAGGCCTACTTGAAAATTTCACTATAATATTTTCAAGATTACAGTCGAATAGTTTTTCAAGACTCACTATCCAAAACCTAGTTGATTTTTATACCAGCTCACCAACCACAACCAACCCTCAAGCCAATCCTTGGCTTACAATCTAATTTTCAGGCTTGGATAAGCCTTCCTCTTAGCTTCAAAATCCTATTGAAGCTAAGTTATAAGAAAGAAGAAAGTTGAACAACAAAAATGAACAAAAAGCTCCTTTGATGAGCAAATAAGTCTATGAAGCTTTTTGAAATTTTCTTGGAGGGAGGATTTTGAATTATTTGAGCTTGTCTTCTTACAGAATGGAATCACTTGATTTGATATTTTTGGAGTTGGGAGTGGCATGCTCTCTTTTTGGACTCTTTCTCTTCATTTTTTGATTTCTTTTAATGATCTTATGTTTATGTCTCTTCCTTCAGATGTTTTGCAGGTAATTTTTCATGTTTGGAAGGTTGGAGAACCTTATTTGACTGTTAGAGAAGCAAAAATGATCGTTTAAACCTAATCTACATAGTTCTGGACAGTCTGCAGAAACTAGCCATTGGAGCTCGAGTCGAACTTCGAGTCAACTCGAGCCTCAGCTCGAGGCCTTTTGCTCCGCTCGTTTTTCTACTTGAGACTTTTTACTCTGCTCGATCCTCAGCTCATAGACCTCGAGTCGACTCGAGCCTCTGCTCGAGACTATGCCCAACTTTATTTCAAAATTATTATCTTCTGTATTTCTTTTGAAACTTTAACTCGAGAACCTCGAGTCGACTCGAGCCTCTGCTCGAGATCTTGCTCCGAAGTCACCATTCTCTAAATTTTTACTAAGACTTCGACTCAAAAACCTAGAGTCGACTCGAGCCTCCGCTTGAGATTGTTTCTTCTAAAGCTTCTGCGTGCCAGTCTGCGTATCAGCTCGAGCTGAACAACGAGTCAAACCTTAAGTCGACTCATGGGCTTCTTATGCTGAAAAATTTTAGTTTATCCAATAGTTTTTCTCTTGAATTTTGATTTTGGGATATCATTTTCAAGCCTTGTTTCAAGTGTGATTTATGCTTCAATTGCCTCCAACTTTTCTCTATCAATTTCCAAATGCACTTATATGGATGTTTTACTTGGTACTTTAAAATGCATCCTGAAACATGATCTCAACAACTTCATTAGTTCAAATATATACTCAAATATTTTGTTACTCATCAAAATCAATTCTTGGAGTCAATACATCGATCATAACCGACACATCTTTGGCCTACCTAAACAGTGATCGCCATTCTGTATTGTAGCATGCCAACATCTATGTCTCGACCGATCCATCGTCGATATCCACTAATCCCTTCTGATTATTAACCTACTTCACTACTCACCAACATGATGCCACCGAGCCCACCTCGAAATTCGCCAACCCATCATTGGTTTTTTTCACCCAGAACAGGCCCCTGAGTCACTATTTGACAACGGTCCATTATTTTTGCTAACCCATCTTCGATCCTAGTCGCCCCATCATCAGTTACATGTCTCAACTTCAAACAGCCGACACTTCAGCTATTCATGCCGCAAGTGGCTCTTACCCTCCACTAACTCCTTATCAGATTCTGACTAGTCTTCGTCCAGCCACCCATCACAAGTTGAAGAATCAATTCTCTACTCCAAGTCATTGTAGACCCATCCTCGATCGTCTACCGACCCTACCTCGGTTGACTACTCAAATTAGTAGTTTCGACTAATTTTAAATTTCCTTTTCAAGTGATAGTTATCTCCAGCTATCTATAATTCAGATAATGCAACCATGATTGCCCAATCTTGTGGATATCAATCACAAATGTTGCATGTTACGTCCAATTCGGCCGAAATCACCTTGCAATTTCTCCCTATGAATGACTTTGATCCCTTACTATAAATAGGTGTCTCAATAGGACCCTCAGGTATGGTATTTTTTTTCTTAATTAATGCATTTCATTTCTATTGCCAGATTTCTGACTTAAGCATCGAAAGTCCCCACCGAAGCCACCTCTGGTCAGGACTTGACTTGCAGGTCCCCCCACTAGGACGTCCAGCATCTCTAACTCCAGCCTACTCTAGCAAAAGTTGAGATTCTACAGCAACAATACCCTTTATACTTTTTTGATTTTGAGAAAGTGGATAGCTGAGTTATTGGGTATTGAATGATGAAGGCATTGAAAATAAAGATGGAGCATTTTAAGAATAAAATTAAATATCTACTTTACTGGCTAATGAAAAAATGATTTAGCCACCTCCCAGATGGATA